>WEKX01026520.1:435240-614384 GCA_013390025.1 Pitta sordida | reverse complement strand
GGGGGCGGCGGGAGGAGGGAGAGCGGGGAATGCCGGGATCGGGCGGGGCGGGGCGAGTTGGGGCGGCGGGTGTGTCCCGCAATCACGTCACACGGCACGGCTCCTCCCGGTACACACCGGCCAACTTTAATGAACGTCCCGTACAAACCGCGGGGCCGGGGTCGCCCCTCAGAGTCCCGGTCTCGAGCCCCTGGATCGCCCCTCAGAGCCGCATCAGAGCCCCGAGGTCACCGCGGGGTCGCCCCTCACAGGTCCGCCCGGGCGCCGGCCGCCTTCGGCGCGTACTTGGGCATCAGTTCGTGGATCCTGCGGATGAAGTCGGACTTCTCGGCGCAGCCCTTGCACACCTCGCCCCAGTCGTCCAGGATCCGCCGCAGCTCCTTGACGCGCAGTTTGCGCAGGTCGGCGGTGCTCAGGTCGATCTGCTTGTCTGCAGGGAGAGCAGAGCCGCGCTCAGACACGCAGGGCCGGCGAGGCAGCCACAACCCGAGAGGGAGAGAGGTGCCGGGGGTGGAAGGAAGATCTGAGTAAAGCTTTGGACAGTGGATAAGGCTCTTAATGCTAAATGTCATTATTAGAAGCCAGAAAGCTTGGTTGCAGCTTAGATGCAGGAGTTCCACAACAGCCCTGAAAGCCCCTTTATTTATGAGCAGCAATACTTTTCCACCGGATAAACGAAAGCAGCAGAATGATTTCAGAGGAAAGACAAGCAAGTGACAACAAAAAAGCTTTTTAGGAAGCAACAGGGTATTACTAGGAGAAATGAGAAGTATAAAGACCCGCAATCCAAGGGGTGTCTCCAGGGGATGTAAGGACAGAGGTATAAGAAAGCAGCAAAAGGAGGTGTTTCCATGCCTGTTCTTCATATTAGTTCTTTTCAGGAAGAGAAGTCATCTAGGAACATGAGAGTTCAAGGAAGGTGGCGGGGGAACAGTGTGTGGAAGACTCTGAGCAGATGCCAGAGGAGGTGAGAAAGCAGCATTTAATCACCCTGCTGCTGGAATGAGGAGCAGCTGGGGCTGCAGGGACACCCCACCCGCTCCCAGTACAGGCTGTACCGCACGCCCTCCCAAACAGCACTGTGAGCACAGCTCTGCTGATACACCTGGGATTCAGTTATTTCAGGGCAGATCAGAGTCCCTGCAGAAGCTAAGAAGAGTTAGCGGCCAACAATCTTACCTGAGTGTCTCCATAAAACTCTCTGGGATGTTCACAGAGAGCAACCCAGGTTGTGCAACCCAGCCAGGCTACAGAACTTCAGGGTGAGTAGTTTTAGCATGTTGCTTTTACCCCCAGCAATCCACATCCCAGGAAAGCACAGGCATTTCCCTTTGTGCCAGCAACTCACCGTATTTTAGTTCACAGATCTGACTGTCTTTCTTCTTTAGCTTCTCACAGATCTTTTCCACGGGGATGTGATGACTCATGGGCTTCGATACCTCGTTAATGATTTTGGTGGCTGCATCGCTTGTGGCCCCAATGTAATAGCACTGGAGGGAAAAAAGAATGATGGGATGCACAGGGGAAAAGAGCTCCCGAAAGGAGTTTGCTATCCCCCTCCTGGCTTGTTTGGCAGCTGGTTGTTTACTGTTACAGATTGTTTCCAGGTGATTGCTAGAGCTGAGCAAGAGGAGCCTAACTGAGCCCAGCGTGTTTGCCATCACACTGCTTATGCAGCTGCTGAGAATGGTTGTTTCTCAACATTTTAAAAACTGAACTGGATCAAGAATAAAGTCTTATTCCTTCAAGGAAAAAGACTCTGAAGCTTCCACCCTCTACATGTCTGATGGCGTCTCTAGTTCAGGGCCTTTTCCTTGGGGCTCTTCATTCACTGATTGCATTCAGTTTTTAGTTGGGGCAATTTAGTTTTCCTTTGTTCAGTTTTCACCTAAACAGCCCAAGAGTATAAATATTCTAACAGCTTATACAGCACCCCAAATACTATTTAAAGGACATGTAAGCCCTACGGCAAATAAAACCTTTGTAATCCCCAGTGCTTCAGTACGAGGGAGACACAAAGCCAGCCAGTCCCATGTCTTGTTGACAGGGTGGAATGCGTTTTTTTCCTTTTTTATTTTAAGGTGAACAGATTGAACTCCTCAGTCCTCTCTTATAAAAAATACAGGACCAGTTGTCACAGAGCCAGGAAGAGCAGCCCAAGGGAAGCCATATCATACGATGCAAGAAGCACCAGTTTTGCCAACTGTCCTACAGCTTTTACCCTCAGGAGGCAAGTATCATCAACTCCCACTACTTACCAGGCGGTTCTCTTTGCCTTTTGCTTCTTTGCAGGATTTCAAGAGCTCCTTTTCAATACTGGAAGGTGTGAATTCAACGTCGTTGTCCTTTAGACTCTGGTAGAACCTTCCCAGGAACGTGACACACACTGGAAGGGAAGATGGATGGAGTTACTGGCCAATGCAGTAATCCCATGTCATCTCTTAGAGGACAATCATAGGGAAATGAAGTAAAGCATTTGGAGAACAGGACTTTTAGAAGCTGCATTAACCCGTGTTTCAGTCAGTCTTTCAGAGCACCCCTGAACCAACAACAGGCCCTGGTACATTTCATGGGTTTGTGACAACCTGAGAAACAAGATCCACAGAGGAGTCCAGTGGTTTCTGTACACTGTGCTGCGTGAGTGGCAGGATTCAGCTAATGGATCCAACACTGTGCACATGCAAAAATGTAAAATTTGTCTTGCTGCTTTGGGAAGCAACTTGTCAGAGCATGGGCTTCAGACCCAGTGCTGACAGAAAACCAACTCTGTACATATTCCCGTGAGACTCCCCGTGTGCTGGCTTCAGTAACACAGCATCAATGAGTACCAAACTGCTTCAGCTGAAATTATTTCCAAGAGCAAAAGGAATTATGCCATCTCATGCTACGTCGTCACAGGACCTGTCTCCTCTTCTTCATTCCCACAAGCCTCTGATGTGGTTTCAGGTGGAAAGGAGGACGAGTGTTAAAGATACAGAAACTCCCATGAGTGCAGCAGCAGTTGAGAGGGCAGATCCAGGTTCCTGCCCATGGGAAGGCCTGTACAGCTCACTCACTGCTCCTGCCCTTGGCAGCAGTTGCTCCACACACACTCCAGAGCACAGCAGCCCTGTGTGGCTGAGAAGGAGAGCAGACAGCCTGTGGGATCTGTGCAGTGGGGGGTTGAGGGACACCCCGAGTATCAGATTTTGGCCATCCTGCTGCTCCCAGCTCCCCTGTGGATGTCAGCATCACCTGGACCGAGTGCTCCACAGCCCCACCAATTCCTGCAGCAGGACCTGGGGATTCTCACACCTTCCCAGTGTGAGACAAGTGCCAGACACCAACCTGCCTCCAGGGAACAGGTATGAGTTACGTCTTCCGTGGGATTTGTTTACCACAATAGGAAGGGATTGGTGAATGTTATTAGCAACTTGTATTCAGCTCAGGATACAGGGCATGGCACAGGAACCGGGCAGATGGAGTACAGCCACCACAGAACCGAGCAGACACTTACATTATATTAAAACTAGAATTAATTCTATGCTGGGCCATTTAGGAAAACATTTTTTGTACGCATACAGCACCCTTGTTTACCTCACACCACTCTGTCCCAGGCACAGACACACACTGATGATGAAAACCTGGCGTGGAATAACGGCACTGATGCCCTCAGTGCAGTAGAAACAAGTTTCCAACCTAGTGGTGGGACAGCAGCTGCAAGTTTTGATTGACTGAGTCCTCTCCCCACAAACAGGAGGAGTGGGGCCGGTACCCCAATCCCCCACCTCAAGTTCTTCACTGCCCAAGAGCAGTTTAATTTCCTGAACAGGTTCCATCCCCGAGGCGTTTGTATCTCGGTGGCACACGAAGGGCCCGGTGGGATTTAGCTCGGCCGTGCACCGAGGACACCGAGCACGGCAGCAGGCGCTGGGCAACGCCGAGGTGAACATGATACTGCGATGAGCAAGGGAGAGTCCCGGTGAGTAACAGCGCTGGCGTTCTCCCGCTCCCTGCCCCGGTCACTGTCACCGGCCGGGCCCGGAGACGCTCCCGTGTCCCGGTGCCAGCGCTTCCCTTTCCCCGCGGAGAGGGACCGGCAACTGCTCGGCAGAGTGCGGCAGCCCCGGGGGGGAGGTCCCATCCTGGGAGAGGGGCANTCTGCGCTCCCATTGGCCGCGCCGCCGCCTCCACGGGAGAGTTGGCGGCCGCCGATTGGGCGGAGGCGGCGGAATGCCGGCGCGCGGCGCGTGTACCCGCCTCCCCTCGCCGCCATCTTTGTGAAGGGAAAAGCGCCCGCGTGCGCTCCCTGACGGCGGCCCGCGGGCGCCATCTTGGAAAGGGGCAGGTCCTCACACCTGCGGGTGGGCGGGGCCTCCGTGAGCCCCTCTGTGGGTGCCCGGCTGTGCCGAGGCTGAGGGGGCTGCTCGTGTCTGTGTCGGTGCCCCTGAGGTCGGGACGGGCATGGGGGAATCTGGCGTGCAGAGGAACCCTCTGAGCTGATGGCTCTTGATGAGCCTTTGTTAGGAACTGTCACGGTAGGACAGGGAGTAACAGGTACAGGTTTAAAGAGGGAAACCTTAGGTTGCATACGGTATTAGGAAGGAATTTTTCCTTGAGGAACTTTTTCCTTGAGGAAAAATACCTTTCCACGAGTGTAGAGGGGCACTGGCACAGGTTGCCCAGAGAAGCCGTGGTTGCCTTAACCCTGGAGGTGTGCAAGGTCAGGTTGGATGTGGCTTGGAGCAACCTGGTCTAGTAGAGGGTGGGGTTGGACTCAATGGTTTTCAAGATCCAGTCTAACCCGTAGCATTCCATGGTTCTGTGTCTCTGTGTCCTACGAGGGGATGGAAAAGGCAGGGATGGGCTCAGTGCCACTCAGGTTGGAGCCCGCTTGGCTCTGGGCACGCCCTCTGGGGTGCAAGGACTGCGTGTGCTCTGAGGTGGGACAGCTGGGGGCTGAGTGGTTAAAACAGTAACCAGCTTGTTTCTGGCTTCTTGGGGTGGGTGTGTTGGCAGAGTCAAGGGGAAAAATAACGTTGGGTTTTTTAAATTCCAACTTAATATCCTAGTCACTGGGATATCACCTTTTGTTCAGGCACATGGTGGGATTCTTGGGATTGTCCTGTGCAGGGCCAGGAACTGGACTTTGATAATCCTAGTGGGTCCCTTCCAGCTCATAGTATGTAGCTCTGTGGGATCTCTTGGCAGAGACAGGCTCCTGAGTAGTTTCCTTGTGCCTCACCCAAGCAGAGCCATGGTGGGGGGTGTGAGGAATTTTTTTGTGCCTAACCAGAATTTTCTTGTAGATCATCAGCTGCAAATGATAAACCTGATGAGGTGAGAGGGGCAGCTGGGGAGGAGGAGCACCTGGTTCTGCAGAGGTCACAGCAGGTGAGCATAATTAGCACAATTAGTCTTGCCAGTGTGAATATATCACAGGTGTTTCTTGGAAGGTACTGAAGGTTCTCTTAAGTTCTCCCTGGAGCCTTCTCTTCTCTAGGCTGGTCACACAGGCTTACAGGGCAAGGGGAGCATGTTTGTAATGGGCAGGAATATTAACTGGGCTTGGTGGCTCTGTGAGGACTGGAGTTGTTGGGAAGCTTGTTAGGGAAATGTTAGGAAGCTGCGTGTTCAGTGTGAGGCTGAGGTGTGGGCTGGCCCTGGGTCTAAGGAGGCAGATCTGTCGCAGCTGCTGCTGAAGGGCTTCAGCCTCAGGTGTTGGTCTGCAAGGACACCTGTCATGGAGGAAGGGAAACCAGGTTAGTTTGGGAAAATATAATCCACTGCTGCTGTAAGTGAATGCTGAATGGAAGCTCAACTGTAATAGATCTACGTTTCCAAATTTAATATATGTGGGATTGACAGCAAAGCCTGTGGAAAGAGAAGTGGTACGTGAACAGTAAAGAGAGCTGTAGTTCAGAACTCTTCCTCCTGAATACTGTGTGTCTGTCCATGGTTTGTTAGGAGGCATCTACAAGTAGAGGCACATTTATGCAGAGGATGTAAAGTTTTATCAGCCAGGTTTACAGTTGTTTCTGGAGGTTTAATGTCTCCTCTTGGCTTTGTAATGAAATTCACAGAGTGAGTGGCACAAGTGGTATATTGAAACTGTGCTGAAGTTTCCTTATTTAGATAAGGAGAGGTGTTTGGACACAGGATTTATATTTCAATCTCTCATGTCACCTTAGCTTAAATAAAGTATTTGACTGGCACGTTCTAAGTTGTTCTGTTGGTTTTAACAGAAACTTGAATATTTTTTTAGTTCTTGTTTAAAGCTGAGGGCTTCACACACCTTTTGTTGTGCCAAATAGTTTTTACTTCCTATGCTTAGTTAATTAAAAAACAATGTAAGATTTGGTAAGTCTGGCATGAAACAGTCTCAAAGGGAATGGAATGTAAGTCTTGTGAGGAGCAGCTGAGGGCACCAGGGGTGTTCATCCTGTAGAAAAGGAGGCTTGGGGAGGACCTTACTGCTCTCTGCAACTACCTTAAAGGGGGCTGTAGCTAGGTGGGGTTGGCCTCTTCTCCCATGTAATTAGCAATAGGAAAAGGGGAAATGGCCTCAAGAGGTGCTGGGGGAGGTTCAGGTTGGATATTAGGAAAATTCTTCATTGAAAGGATGGTTAAGCATTGGAACAAGCTGTCCAGGGAGATGGTGGAATTGTACATCCCTGGAAGTGTTAAAGAGTGGATGTGGTACTTCATGATATGCATGAGTGGGAATGGGAGTGTTTGACTGAAGGTTGGATTTGGAGGCCATTCCAACCTTAATGATTCTGTGACTCTCGTCTGATAAAGCCTTCAGCCCTCTGGTGCTGGGATGCACTTCTGAAGTTCCTTGTTAGTTTCCGTCTTCTCAGTGTGTGTATTTGACACGTACTTAATGCAAAGGGTGGCTTGGCAGTCCATGTACACCCACAGCCAGCTGAAGAGCCAGACCACCAGAGTGGCACAGAGCCACTCCACAGGTACTGGACAGCTAATCCCATTCCCTTTGTCTCTGAAGCAATTATCCCCTAACTCTCCCTAGAGGTGTTGCATGTGCCACCTGGTGGATCTGCCTGGTGCTGGCTTTAAGAAGCTGGTATTAAACAAAATAACATACTGGCAGCTAAAACAAATAATGTGGAAGCTCATCCCTCCCCCCACACAAAAGCCACAGGGTCCTGTTGGTTGCCCACCCTTTTCCTCATTCACCCAAAGACGGGAAGTGATGGCTGTGAATGTTTGGAGCAGCCAAAGGATAACCCTGCCTGCAGGACAGCAATGAACATACAGCTGGGACTGTTTTAATATCCGGTATTAATCTTTAATTCCACATCACAGCAGTCGAGTGAATGGGTAAGGGAAAGGAACCCAAAACAAACGGCAGATATTTACATCTAAAATTCACACCACTTATTTGTTGGTTCTGGAAACATGCTATCACAATATATACAATGAAGTACCTTTAGGACACTTGTACAAATTAATTTTTTTCCTTTTGAATTTGATTTCCATTATAGATAAGATAGCTGTTTTCATTTTATTTTAAACATGAATACACAAAAGAGAAGTGGTTAGAGGTTTTTGCCTTTTTTTTTTTTTTTAAATAAGCACAGAATGCCAGAGGTTAAAAACACATTTACAGGGCAGAATACCAGTCAGACATCACAATCTATACATTTTTTGCTCAATTTCCTGTACAAATACACAGCATTCAAATGGGGGTATTTACAAAGAAGCATGATGAGAGGAAATTTTTAAATATCACATAATTTGTTTCCCAAAGGCTCTTGCTCTCTCCAGCCTCCCCAGTTTTGGCTGATACTCCCACAGAAGGGATATGCAATATCCCTTTCCTAAAAAGGGTAAGTAAGCTAAAAACCAAAGAGAGGAAGAACAAAAAAGAATCTGAGTCTTGTAGCCAGTAATAAAAACAACCCAACCATTGGAAAAAAAATAGGATTCAGAGAAATTGTTTTAAGTGCTTTTCTTCTACCACTGTAGTTCCTTCTCAATTCTGTTTCAGATGGGGCAGCAGGTACACTGACGATGGAGAGATTTGTAGCAGAATTCCACCAATTTTCTCAGGAATGCACATGCTGTTTTGCTATGCAAAGAAAACCCAATGAAGGCAAGTACACTGAAGTTTGAATTAAAGATAGGTACAGAATGTCAAGGTCCTGTTCAGAACATCCTGTTGCTGTGGTTTATACAAGGAATCTTCAAATCCTGTTGGGCACGTGCAACAACTGCTGTTGCTTCCACCTACTCCAGGACTGAGCTTGATGTTGGAATTGTACTATGCTAAAGACACCTCACCCTACAGAGAAGTAGCAGTTCCAAGCAATGTTAGTTCCAAGATTCACAACATCATAATAATAGTCCTTCCACCTTCTGTCCCCTTTAAGACAAGGACTGAAAAGGGGGACAGAACACTTGGTCGATATCAGAACAGGAACAGAAATTTAACTCCAGAGAGGCTTCAATTTGTTAAATTCAGCAATTTATTCCATCCTTCTGAATGTGGACCTGCCATAAATTATGTATTTATACATCACTTGATTGACCTTTGAACCCTTCTGAATACATCATCATGTCAGACTCCCCGGTGGACTCACCCCTGCTGTACCTGTCTCTGATCAGAGCAGGATGAGATGTTTAGAGCTCTAGTGGGCAGGGTTTCCAGCTGCCTGGGACTCCAGCCCATGTTAGTTGCATTCTTGGTTCTGCAAAGTTTTATTTGCAAGACCCGCTGGGTTTTCACACTAAGGAAACTCGGTAAGTCACTACATTTACTACTTTTAGTCTTGCTGCCAAAAAAAACCCAAAAAAACCCAAACAAATCAGAGGCAAGGGAGATGGAATTGAATACTTAGGTGTCTTAAAAACCTCACCGGAAGAGTCTCAGTGGGATTGGAGAATAGCATATGTGAAAACATTTCACCCATTTCTAAGGAATTACCTTGACGTACCAAAACCATAATTTGTTTTATGTATGTGTGTTCTACACCAGAGATCCAGCTTGGTTCATGAACATTTAGGACTGTCCTAGCATTGGAAAACTCTCCTTCCTGCTAGAGGTGATAATCCACTGTAGGCCAGATTTTGTTGTCTTCATTGTGAAGGATATAATGATTACAAGCAGCCTGTATTAGTAACAAAATAGAGGAAGCAAGAGAGACTTTGTTCCAGCCAAATAGGCCATTTAAGAAACAAATCCATAATATAGTAGTTTTGCATGGGCTAGAGCTTGAGAAATAAAATGGAAAAAAAAAAAATCCTCTTAAGATCCCCTTCATACAACTGCTGAGTCCAGATTTCATACAGCCAGACCATCTTTAGCCAGTTCATAAGCCATGTACTCTGCCCAGACACTGTATTTAGAGGTAGTGCTAAAGGTGACCTGTAAAAGATTTTAATACCCTTTTTTGCTTCTTTATGCTGCTTTTAGCAGGAGAAACTGAGCAGTTAGGACAAGAATTGAAGCTGAAAGGTGAGTGCTGTTCCTGTTTCTGGCACTAATTTAGGTGGTGGAGGCAAGTCTTATTTGAATGTGCTTCAGATTTGTCAGTGCTAGGAAAGAGAGAGCTGTTTCCATCTTAGGGAGTGTGCTTTGCAGTCTGCAGGTGAAAGGGTTAGAAGAAAGTCTAAAAGGTGTGTGGGCTTGGCAAGGGGCAGGAAAATGGCCTGTTTACATAAAAACATTAAATATTTGACACCATCTCAATTGAAAGTTTCTTGAAAAACATGAAAACAGGAATAAAATATTTCTTAGAGCCCAAAACTGGTAAAGAATATTACTGTACACAGATTTTTTTCCCCCTGAACATACTGATTAGAAGGCTTGTTCTGTGTTCATAGACTTTTACTGTCTTCACTTCTGCACAATTCTGGTTTGTGTAGTGTGGTTTGTTCCCTCCCTCAATGTTCTACAGCCCTTTATGGAGCCTATCAATAAAAAACCAGATGGGATGGGGAAAGGCTGTGTCACTGACTGAGGAGAAAAGAAAAAGCAACAAACCTTCCAGAAGAGAGAAGCAGCAGCTCTTAGTACACGTTCTAAAGAAGCAAAAAAGGAAACAAACACTTGTTCTTTACAGGTTGCCTTTAAGGTCCCTGACTCTAAGGTGTACACTGGATACCGGGCACTGCTTGAGTCTTGGTGTTTTCTGACTATTCTGGGATGGGAGATTTTTTTCTCACACCAGCTGCAGTGAAATTTTGGGAGGGACTGAGGATATTAACAGGGAATGAATCTCAGCTCCTGGGTGAGGGAAGTTGGTGAGGATTGTGATGTTAAGCCCTGAGGCACAGATTGTTGGATATGATGCATTTAAGCCACCTTTTCTTTACTGGCCAGGTCATCAGCCAGTTTGTGGCATGAGAAACTCAATTTGGTTGGTTTTGTTTTAAACTGAAATAGAAATGCTGGTGTCAACAGCCTGCCCAAAGCTGGGCATGGGAAAGGCCTACCATGAGGCTGTAGCTCCAATGGCCACCAACCTCCTCTCATTCTGTAGCACAGATGTGTAACACATGATTCCCATGAGAAAGCAGGTTGGCTTAGCCAGTGAAAGCAAAATTTAAGAAATCAAACAGTACATAAAAAACAAAGGAGGCAGAGTTTGTTGGAAATGGTATCTTGGAGATCAGTGCATCAGCACTGCTTAGATTGCCTCAGCACCTATGAACCAATGCAGGGAGATCACTGCACAGATATGTACAATCCTGCTCTCAAAAGAGCCAATTTCTTCTTAGAATTGCCATCTTTCCACTGCCTGCAGCTCATGCACCTTCCAGCCTGACAGTTCATAGAATCCCTGATTTCAGCAATGAGCTTTCAATTCTGTACAGCAAAGAAATATGTCCCCTAGTGCAACTGCTTCTACTCATGTGCGTCTCAGATCTGGGAGGAAAGCAGGTTCAAAATCAACTTGCTACGTTCCCCCCTTTTTCCCCCTCCACTTAAAATTCTGCTTCTGCAAGTCTCTGTGGCTCGTGTGCCGTAAGATCTGGTTAAGAAACTGCAGAAGGAATAAACTGTCCACTGCACAGAAAGTTAAAAAACATAACGGAAAGGTGTAAAAAGAAATTAAAAAGGAAAGCAGCAACCTCCCATGCTGGCCCAACTGCTTGTGTGGGCTTCAGACATAAACTTGCGGCAGTAGAAAATCGGGTTTGCTGTTCTCCGAGTCCTGCTCTCTCTCTGCGGTATCCAGACCTGGAATGCCAATGTCAGCTGTGTGCCAGGAGCTGTCCCTACTGCTCGCTGATGCCGTGCTCCCACGCTACCCTGGCCTGCTCTTCCTTCCCACCACTCACTGGCTGGGACACTTTACGATGCAAAGGGCGGTGTTTGTCATCATCTTCAATTATCATCCCCTCCTCGTTCTCCATGTTTGGCAGCCGGGAGTGGTAAGGTTTGGGGGGCAGAGCAGGAGGGTCCATGGTGTCCTGAGGAATGACTCCAGATGGAGCAGAGTGGCTTCGGCATGGCTGGGATTTGAGCGACTCCAGGACATCAGGCTCAGAGAGACTGTACCTGACAGGGAGGTAGGGTGTCTCTAGATCTTCATCAGTGTTCCAGGCCTGGCTGGGGACAGAATCCATGGTGTCTGTGCGAGGAGGAGGCTCAGAAGAATGTCCAAAATTGCTCTCACTCAAGGAAGAGACACCACTGCTGGCACTGCCGGATAAAGTGGAGTTACTCCCATCGAGACCAGACTGCGGACTGGTGGGTGATGCAGGGATGGGATGAAGAGGGGACTGTTAGGAGGAAAACAAAACCAGGTTAACATTGACAAAGGAGGCAATGGTGCATCTTGTGTGTTGTTCCCCATTTCAGCTTTTGACAGTGGTGTTAACAACAGTGCACTTCCATTGTGTTCAGAATGTCCATGATTACTGGTTTACATGTACAGAAGTACCACTTGTGGGCAGAGAAGTGCACTCAGCAACACCAGAGCTGTAAGAGGAACAGCTGAGGTGATGATCAGGGTGCTGAAACCACAGTAGATGGTGCAAGGAAGGAAAAGGGTCTGCAACAACAAAGTTACTTCTATAGAATTCAGCTCTGAAACAGGTTATGAGCTTTCAGTGGATTTCCTCATGTGCAAGTTACTAGCATGTTAAAAATAGTGTTTCTGTATCCAGAAGCTGCTTGTGGGAGTAGAGGAGGGGGATTCCTCTGGGAATCTGTTACTGTCCTACAGCCCTCTCTGCTCTCCTGCCATTACCTTGCGCAACGTTCGTGCAGGCAGTGCCGGAGGAGCATCACTGAGCTGGTGGTGGAAGGCATCAAAGTGCAGTGAGTAGTGTCCTGGAACGAGACAGGGATCAGAAATACAGACTTGTGCTGCCTCCCTGCAGCCACAGACCTGCCTTTAGGTCTGTAATTCCAGGTAATAGCTCCAGATGCTGGAACACTCCAGCCTAGGGCTGCCTGTCCGATGGGTTCTTCCGAGTGCATCTGTCACACAGAGCAACTGCTGAGGAGAAGTTAAGTGAAGTGATACATTTCCACCCGCCCCTGTTAATGAGGATCTCATGGCAAGGCAACAGGCTCAAACTATGAACATCTGAAGTTTCATTTCACAGCTTTGTAACCTTAAGTTACTGCTGGAGTTGGTCATTGGTAAGAAGCCAGGCCAAGCTTCAGCACTCACAGCTAATTCTAGTTCTCTGCACAAATCCGCATTGATGTAAGGACTGCAACAATTTCAAGATTTGGAAAAAAACCTGGAAACCTAGCAGACCAGGAAAGACTGTAGGGTTTTTGTTTCTGATTGTTTTTAGAGGAGGAAAAAGGCTAAGGTCAGCTTTTAGGTGTTGTGGCTGTCTCTGTCCATGACTGCAGGCATTTCTGCCAGCCTGCTGGCCATGTCCTTACCATGGGGCAGGCTTCGGGGAGGCACTGGTGGGGCCAGGATGCTCCCAACGTGGGCAGACAGGAATGGCAGGGCCTCTCGGGTTCCGCTGTCCAGGCTCCAGCTACTGGGTGCTGCTGGCACAGCTGAGGGATTGAAACAGATGTAACTCGGGTAACATTACAGGGCGTTTGTGGGGCCAGGATTGGCTTTCCAGTGTGCTCTTTAGCAGGAAAGAGACAGATTTCAGGGACTAGGTGAATGGCAGGATTGAAAGCACAGAAAGGCACCGTCTAGTCTACAGTGTGTTAAGTTTATGGATGCTTTGTTAAGGAAGCAAGAGTTAGATGATCACAGGGTTAGTCTCCCCAGCTCTCCACCATCACATCCCTTGGCTCCTCTTCCTAGCAATGAAGAGCAGTAGAACTCTGGGAGGGTTTTTTTGCAAGCCAGTGAGTAGGTAAAAATGAAATCCCACTGATGGAAGTGCAGCTCTATCTCAGGCATGAGCTGAGCTGTCCTGCCTGGTGATGACAGAGCAGAAGGGAATGTGTGGCAGAACCCTCTGGAAACACAGGACGGTGCACTACAGGCTAAGTGAGGACTCAATAAAGGACACAAAGGAAATCACCCCAATGTTCTGCAAAAGAAATGACTTCAAAGCCCAAATTTACCAAGGTAGAGTTGATCAAGAACTTTGATCACAAAGTATTTGAAGACAGCAGCAGTATGGCCTCCTTGCATTACTTGAAGAGGTCAAGTCTTTGTGAATCAGGAGGTAAACACAGAGGACTGCTTGCTTCACCTGTTTTTTGAACCTGTTTTTTCATTGAAGTAAAAGCTGCTTCTTTCTAACACGAACCTTGTTCAAGACCTTGAGAATTCTGTCAACCGCAAACATTAAAATGCACCTTCCTTCCAACTAAGACTTATTTATTCTAAGAGGTATGCAATAATTGTATGTTTGTTTGTTTTTCAATAAGCAATTTCTTCAGATTCATAAAGAAAAAAAAGTAAAGCAAAGTAATTCACTAAGCCTGTCAAAGAAAACTGAGCTAAAAATAGCTTTTTCCATCTTCAGCTTGGAAAATGGAAGCCTGGAGTAATAAACATGGAGTTTGACATCTGAAGAGGATTTCTCCTTAATTAAAATGCCTGCAGCCATTTCTGGTGTATTTCTTTTCTAAAATGACTTTGAAAGGCTTCTATTTTTTCCTTTTCTCCCTAGTTCATGAGCATGAGCACAGCCTCCCCAAGGCCTAAAATTCCCTATAGTAAAAACAATCACAGTGACAGCTTCATAAGACAGAACAAACCCAATAAAAGTACAAAAGTAAATGTTTTTAAAGAAAGACCCTGAACCTGAGAAAGGCATAGGAAGAAGACACAAAGAGTCTTGACAGAGAACAGGTTCAAACCAGGGGCTACATCTCAACACAAGCAGGTGGTTCAAGATGGCTTTTCCCTGTCCACATGCCAAAGTGCTCTGGTTTGCCCTTCTGCTCTTGGTGTCACAGGGCTAAAACAGGGACAGGATGCACAGCAGTGCCAGCCATGCTCATCCTGGCCTGCAAATTCCAGGGTCAAGTAAAAGGGACAGAAAACCTGATTTGCTTGGCCTGTAAAACTACTGGGTTTTTTTGGGGTTTTTTTTGGTACCACTGAGATGCAGAAGAAGAACATGAAGAAGAGCACATGGTATCCCACTGCATAATTGGTTTATATTTTCTCAGTGTTCCCTCACTCACAGCCTTTTGAGTATTTAGGCAGTGCTGGGAACCATCTGAAGGTCAGATGGTTCTGGAGAGCGGCTGCTGCCTGTTAAAACCAATGCCTTATCCAAAATGCTTCAGGGAAGAACCTAAGCAGGGAGCTCCTAGTGCTCTGTCCCAGCCAGTGTCTCTCCATAACCGTGTTCAGTGGCCAACTTTAATTAGCAGGGAAGCTGCACTTGAACCATTCTGATGTCACCTCTGTCAGTGGGAATTACTGAGAGGAGCTTCTGACAGGGCAAGGAGGGGGTGGGTAAATTCACAGGCCGTGACTGTAAACAAAATCCAAGGCAGATGGCACCCTGACTTCAAAGCATGATGAGGGTTCAAGGCCTGCCAAAAGTGCCTGTAACTGCATTTCTGTCACCAGCCTGGCACAAAAGCTGGGATTCCCATCCCACCATCCCCTATGAACAACTACTGAACATCACCTGTGTCTTTCACGACTTTTTTGGGCTCCTGGAGGGGATCCTGTCTCTGATCTCTTGGCACTGAATACCACACTCTTGAATAATGACACCCACAAATAAAAAGTCAAGTATTTTTTCCTAGACAGGCAACAAATATTTATCTACCTTCCTTTTCCAATCTTTCTCCTCCTCAGTATAAAGATCTCATCCTCTCTGTCATCTGGTTCAAACAAAGATGGAGCTTTTAATCCTTCACCCCTCAGTCTTAACTCTCTGTTGTCATCGCTCATTACTGTCACCAAGTCATCTGCATTTAATCAGAACTGGATGTCGGCTTTTCATTTTGATCTGGACTGCTCTGTAAGGCTGTCACGTTGTTAAAACAGGGGATTCTGACTCACAAGAAACTCTTAACATAAAATTTGGCTTTTTTTCCTTTTCTCCAAGGTGATACAGTTTAGTTCTGGCCTGATAAAAATCTAAATGTATTATGTAGGTCACACTAGAGAGGTGCAATGGTCTTTCCTGGCCTTAAAAATCTTTTAAGATCCTGTTTTTCCCAGCCATACACATGACTGTTACTTGCTTAGGCAGCCTCCTTGTCTCAGATTTTGACACAGGAATTTTACCCTCTTCTGCTTTTTTGGAATGCTGCCTTACAGGTAATTTTTGAGCCCATCGCTTTGTCCATGGCACCCCTTCCACAAACTCCTCCTTTTCTGTTACACCAAAGTCTTGATCCTCTTTTGTTGGGGTTTTGTTCTCCTCCTCTGCACGGGGGCTCTGCCTGCCTTTTTCAAAGCAAGAAGTTAAAAAGGCATCTATTCCTAATGGTAAATAAATATAAAACTATCTCAGAGACGGATTACAAGGAATGTTCGTATTTTGAGCAATAATTTCTTATTAAAAATGCAGTATATCTCACTATTAAAAATTATGGTCCAAATCTTGCACTGTTCTAAGATGACTTCTCATTTGCTGCTTTGGAAGTTTTGCTTGATAAAGGCTGCAGGATTTGTTTCAATAACAAAGTGCTAAACTCAGAAAACTTTGTGAAATAAAGAGGTTTGTACAACCCCACCCTTCCGTGAATGCTGAAATGATGACAGGTTGGCAGAAAGCCCAGTTAATTAAACTGTTAATTAGAAAAGTGTAAGAGAATGCATTCTGCCAGGAAATGTAGAAGCCCATTCATTACTTGCTGCAGCATGACCAGAGGAATAATATTTTAGCAGGCAAGGTAACTAGGCAAAGGAGTACCTTTCTCAGCCACGGACAGGTTGGGATCACTGCAAGGTTTGCATGGCCCAATCATTTGCTGGATCAAGGCGCGCTGGAAATTTGGAGGCTAAGGGGGGAAAGTCAGCAAAGAAGAGTTAAAGTTACAGACCACCCGAGGCAACATGGGAGATTTCTGTTCACTGTTTTTTTTATGTGAAGGAAGTTTATCTAAAGGTTTCATGGTAACATTAGGCTGTGCCTACATTGGTAAGTACTGCAGTCAATGCTGTATTGGATCTCCAGGGTCTAACAGTGCTCAAGGCTCAATTCCTGCTGCTTGTGCTCTCCGCAGGAGACCATCCCTGGCCTGGCTTTGTGCCCATTATCAGCTGGAAATGCATATTACGTATATTATTCCAGCCTCTCCTTGTTTTTGATGCCTCTGGAAATCACCATAAAGCTATTTAGAATCAGCTTTGGGGGTAGGCTGCAGGATGGCTGTGGTTCTAAAAAATGAATAAATAAAATGGTGTGACCAGGGCTCACAGGAGTTGGGAAGTAACAAAAGAAGTGTCCATTTTCACGGGGCATATCTGGAATTTTAAGTCACTACAATTTGTATCACTTGACTGCCACAGGAGGTGGCTCCAGGGCAGAACTGGTATGAGAAGTTCTGCATCACCTCTGATAAGGATCTACAGTGTGTTAAGATAAGGATCACCTCTGATAAGGATCTACAGTGTGTAAGTTGCTGTGATTTCCAAAAAATGAAAAGGAATGGTTTAAGGTGGTCAAACCCAGTAAAAATAAAGTCAGGGTTTCAGGTGGCTGAACTGAGACAGAAGAACTTCGAGCTGGTACCTGTCCGTTTTCCATGATAGCTGCGGGATACATGGCGCTGCTCGGTCGATCTCGATGGGCTGGCAGCAGCATCATCATCTCCCGAGAGTGCCGGTATTTATCTGGTAGAGAGGGAGAGCCTGTAAACAAGTGAGAATAATCACGTACACGGGACAAACAACAGCCATGTCTCTGCATGCCCAGGGATCTCGGCCTCCTGTGCCATTAGTTCAGACGGATGATCTCACGGGACTCACATGGTGCTGAGCCCACTAAGCAGCTGACTGTTGGTGGGGTGCATAGCACGAGGATGGAATCAAAACTGGCTTGTTATATACAATTAAGGACATACCACCTAAGGTGTCCTAAGTGTACGTGTCCCTAGTTGTATGTTGCAAAGTGCTTCCTCTTAAACCAGAGTGGGCATCTGTGTGGAGTGGGCTGTGCTGTGCAGTGCCTAATGCCCTCCTGCTCCATAAAGTATTGTAGAGTTATAGAAGTGTCATAAAGTTGTGCGAATTGTGGAAGAAAGGGATAAAAGGTTGAGATACACCATTCAGTTAAAGCAGGAAGCTATGGGCATCTACTTCAATCCTTGGTTCTGGCAGGGGTAAGTGTTGCCATGTAGTGGGTGATACCTTGCGTCAGCTTCCTGTTGTTAAATCAAAACAAAACCCAACAATGAACAGCATCTTCTATACATGTGAGTGGCACTTGGCTTACAATGGCATTGTAATGATTACAAGTGTGTTGCTATACTGAGCCCTTTTATGACACCGGGACATTTACCAGTGCTTAGAGTTACATGGTAGAATTAGGCTTGGCTTATTTATTGCTTATCTGTGTAGTTGTATTTCATGTAAACAGCCTCCTGGTAGGGGAAACTACCCGGGACTCTTGTCTCTCAAGATGAGTGCCACATAACAATGTCTTCAGATGTGCTACAGCTGACAATGGATTTGCCAGAAGGATGATTCTCATTAGTGACTTCCTCAGGTCTGACGCTACTGATGCACACATCCCTTGGGATGCACAGTATTAGGCAGGAATTGATGTTCTGAAGCTGCTGAAGTGAGCTTTAATTTGCAGTGATTGTTTGATTGCGTCACAGACACGCACTGAACAGATGGCAGCACACAGCGCATCACAGAGCCATGCCGGCTTGTGGGGAATACATGCCCCCTTTGGCAAACTTCCACAACCACACACGTTACCTGGACAGCACTCCAACATATGAGCAAAGGCATTGGTGCTGGTTGATGCAGCTTCTACCCCAGCAAAAGCAAACATGCAGTTTTTGGGACTGATATTCAGCACACAGTGGAAGGAACAATGTGTCCAGCAGAATGCAGGATAAGGTCCTACAATTGCAACAATTCCATTACGGGGGGCAGATGCCAGATTAATTTACACCCCCACTCGACATGAACAGCCACAGAGTATCTGCATTCTAGTCCCGAACTCATTTTCTCCCCAGACATAGAACAGAAACATAATTAGACGACATTCTTTGCTCTTATGTACAACATCAGCTTGGAGAACACAGTGTTAACGCTTTGTGCTGAGTCTTTTACTCACAGGTCACACAGTCCTGTTCTGCAGGACAAATGTGAAGATGCTGAACTTTTAGGTGTGCCCAGAACTATAGCCCAGCACAACCTGTGCTCTTCCCTTTTCATTTGTCTTGTCATCCTTGCTCTTTTATATCAAAAATACAAACTGCCTCTATATGCTCTCAGTTTATAAGGGTTTGCATAGACCTTGCATTCCATGACCCGAAAAATCCCACATGTGCTTGGCAGAGTGTTTATAAAACAGCTCTGCTGTTTGCTACCCTGAATTTGTAACTGACTAGAGCTATAAAAATTGTAACAGATCATGTCAAGTGTCCAGTCTGCAAACAAAATTAAGTACTGCTGCTTTGGACAGGTGGAGAGCACAATCACCACCTTTCAGGGACTGGAAAAACGTAAAAAGCAAAGTCAAAAAAAAGCTTTTAGAAGCTTCCAGAGCAGCCAGTGGCCATATAAAACTCTGCAGCACGTGTGAGGGCTGGCCCCTTCTAGCATGTAGCTTGGTCATTTGGTGTGTGCAGCACTGTAGGTACTTGCTAATGAGAAAGGAAAACCTCTGCTGAAGCCAGAGGAAGTTTTTCTATTTATAAATACGTTCCTCTACTTGTGACAAGTATTAGTTTCAAGGAAGAAAACTGAACATTACTGTAGTTAAACTCCAAACTCATTGAATCTTTTCTCCTGATTCATCATTTTGATTACTGTTACAAAAACAGTTCGCTCCTGTACCAAATCGTAAGGTTTTTGCTTTATAAAGGAAGTTTTAATCTAAGGATAGGGATTCTTGCAACGTGCTGAATAAGACACCAGGATTCATTTTCTACACCTTAACAAGGGGCTGTGTTGAGGAAGCAGTTGGGGTGCCTTAAGAGGCAAGTCGTCAAGTATCAAGTGGGAGTTGCTTTTCAAGTGCATCAGAGCTAACCTAACCATATTTTAAATTAAATTACTGAAAAAAGCTGAACTCACTCCTAGCTCCTTCCTGGCCTTTTTGCATTTCAATTTTTGCTTAATGAACCCCAGCTTGTGTAATCTTTTAACTCCAGTAAGGTTATAGCAGTGCCTCATGAGTCACCTCAAATGAAGCCAAACTAAACTGAACTTCTCACTGAACCTCCATACAACTTTCCTGATTGGGAAGAAGCTACTCAAGGGTCAAAGCCAGGTGAAAACTGAAAAACATGTCTTTGTAAAAATGGGTAACTGGCATCTATAGCACAGAATTAGAAAATTCTTACTGCACTCTGATTTCCATTCTATTTAAGACTATTGCTGTAACTCGTGAATATCGTAAGTAGTGTAAATTTGGGGGCCTTAATCTGCTGCATAATCAATCATTGATCTACTTTTCCTGATGACTGTTCCTTCACAAACTTTGATTAATAGCTTTGTTATTTTCTTTGGACAAGCTAAATATCACACGGACACTTGCCTCCTCAGGGAAGGACTCTGCAGTTAAACAGAGAAGGTGGATTAAGTACCTGCATCGTGGGGTAGTGGTTTTTGATCTCTACATTAACATTTGAATCATTGAAGCATTTAAAAATCAGGCAAAGCCCTAGAAATCCTACCTAACCATGCTCAGGTTAAAGCCACAGGTGACAAAGATGCGAACTCCATAAATTCAGGTGGCCTGTACGAAATGAACTGTTGGCCTTTTTACACTCCCCATCTGACAAGTGTTCAGCTGCAGCATCGTGACTGTTGTAGCTTTGTTGGCAGTCTCAGCAGAAAGGCCAAGGGTTGGATGGGTCATGGAGACTGAACTATCCTCTCACCTCTAGAGGTGGTCCCTCCAGGACAGAGATGAGGCACATGGGTGGGGGCAGCGTGGGGGAACTTGCACAGCTGCCGCCCATGCTGTATCTGCTCTGTGGGTAAATAGAGGGCTTCAGCCTCCAGTGTTGGCAATCCAGCACCTTTCACCAGCGCTAAATTAAAAAAAATATAAATAAATACAAAAAAAAAAAGAGGAAGAAAGAAAGAAAAAAAAAAAAAAAAGAGGAAGAAAGAAAGGAAAAAAAAAAAAGGATAGAGGTGCATTGGCAGAGCTGCACATGTAATCTCTGTGAAGTACCTTGCTCCAGCCAGTGGTACTGGAATCTCATTTTCACAAGCATTCACCCAGTTAAAAAACAAAACAGAAGGGAAAATCACCAAGGAGAAGCACAAAGCTGTATTACCACAGGGGAATATAAGTGTAAAGGCTTTTTCTCGTTAAGAACAGCTCCATTCCCAACAGCGGTGTCATAAAAACCAGAACAGTGAGTGCCACACTGGGAAACACAGAGAGCATCTGGGACCTTACTAGAAGTGAAATCCCATAATGAGTGGGTAATGTCTGAATGCTGTGCTCACGTAACACAGAGGTGAACAAAACTAGCAGAGAATAAATGCTGTATCATAGGCTATGTAAGTATTTTACAGACTCATTCCTAATTTTATTGTTTCCCATTTGTGGTCAGTCTGGGTCCCATCCCTGGGAGGTGCTGTTGGCTCACCCAGCAGCCCATGCCTTCCCTTTGGAGCATTCCTCACGTTGGTTTCTAAGCAACAGTGAATAATACCGTAAAGAGGGGAGCTGGTGATGCTGTGCAGTCATCAGGCTGGGGAAGGCTGTCACAGCCTGTCACTGCGAGCCTGTCACTGGACTTCTAAAGGGGAAAACAACATGAAACCAAACCCCCTCAGATTCCCCAAAAGATTCACATGCCAGCTGAGGCACATGTAAGGATGTCTCTGACATGACAGCCCAGTCCTCAGTTCCATCTTCTCTTTCCTGTTACACCAGTTTCACCTGGTTACTTCAGTGTTTGTCACTGCTGTCCTTCCAGCCCTTGGTAATTAGTGCAGCTATGTGGCTTTACTTGAAGATGCTCACTTCCCACCTTCCTACTCCATCTGATCCTTCAATTAAATCACTTTGCTGCATCTGTGCCAGTCAATTAGGATTTTACTGCCAGATTGAGCAAAAAAGTCCCCAACTGGCCTGAGAGAGAGGGCCCTTCTCTGTATTCCCTGTCCACCAGGAGACATAGAATTCCCATCTGGGGAAAAGGGGTAAGATTGAAATATCAACAACTGTCTCTGGGACACCTTCTTCAGACACCTGTGAAAGTAGGTGTGGAACTTGCAACTGAGAATCCAAAATGACAGAAAAAAAGCAAAACCTTGAACAGAAGTTACAAAAGCCAGGAGATCTTGTTTTGCTTCAGCTCTGAGGCTTGGGAAGAAAATGATTAGCAAATACAAAGACCAGCTACTGTAACACAAAGGCAATATGAGTAACCCCAGAGTCTGCTTTTACATTTTTCCTTTCTTTAAGAATTTCCCAGCAGGGAAGCCTTTCTTTATCTCCAGTACTTAAAATTCTTATCTTTCAACATTCATATGCTTTTGTATACATACATATCTGCTAAACTGCTTCAAGACCTTTTGTGTGCCATAATTTCATTAAACATGTAAAATGATTTCTCTGCCTTTGTCAACATGTTAAGTACTACACCAAGGACTATTCTTGTTCTCCTCCAGACTGCCTGCCACAATTTTGTCACAGAACAATGGGAATCATTGTGAAATTCAACTGCCTGAAACCAGCACATATTGGAGAAACATTCCAAATACTGCCAAAAAAGATTAAATCCATTTCTGGAGAATGAAAACATTTATAAAGATATAATTACTGAAGAGAAATGCACATCTCCAAAAGAGAACCCCTGGTACATGTGAGTGTAGGTGGTCTTTCACCAGGAAGCCAGCAAGGCTGCCAGGTGTGGGGAGCACCTGCAGGTGACCCTTCAGCAGGGCCTGTTTGTGCTTACCTCGAGCACTGGAAGGGGCAGAGTTAATCATCTGGGATGGCGCCGAGTGAGTGGAGCTCAGGCTGGAGGTGGAAGGGCTGGCCTGGGATGAGGATAAAATAGAGATGTTGGTGGCTGAGCCTTGGTACCTGGGCTGTAGGTAAACGCAGACAAACCACTGCAGGAGGCAGAGAAACCGCTGAGAGAGAACCGAGCGAGGATCGGTGCCTTGGGGATTTACCTGTCTTGGATCAGCCAGGGCAGCCTCTGCCCAGCTCCAGTGCAAGCCACTGGTGACCTGCACTCAGGACTGTGGGACTCCTTTCTCACCCCAAACCCAAGAGCAGCACTAACAGCACATGTTGGACAGGGCAGGTAACAAACATGTGACAAAAGTCTCACTTCCTGAAAGCAGCAGTGTAACCTTGGACAGTGTCACTGTACAAACACAGAAGATGTCTTCCCAAAGTAAACCCTGTGAATTACTGTTCATCTTTCTTGACCAGCGTTTGATTCTACCCCTTCAGTTCTTTGAGAAAAACATGACTGGACAGATCCAAGCATGTGCCCAGGTAAAGTACTGCCCCTAAGAGTAACCCTGTGCAGTACATTCCGTGCTGTTCGCAGGCACTGCTGCTGGCTGTGCTGGAGCTGTACCTGCATGTGGTACATGTCCTCAGCAGTCTCCCCCACAGAACTGTCCGTCAGGATAACCAGGTTTCCTGTTTCACTGGAGGTGTGAGACGACAGAGAGGATGAGGAGTGTCGGACTGAACCAAGCAAGTTCAGCGGGCTGGAAAAAACAGAGACAGAGCAAGGGCATCATCATTATTTCAACCTGTGTTTTAATTTGTGAAGCCTGATATTTTCAAGTTAGAAAGTACCTATTACCTCCCGCTTTAGGTCACCTCCAGATGTCAAACACTTTTGAAAAATCAGGCTAAATAATCTTAATCAGATCCATAAATGTGAGTAAATACCAAAGAAGTGTCAACATGTAAGACAAAATAGCACGTGGGATGTCAAACTTCAGAATCCAAAGCCAGGCTGACGTCACATTGTGACCCTGGGTGTGTGTTTAACAGAACATGATGAAACCACTATCATTTTTAACACTGAAGTGCAATGAGTGGGAGCAGGTTAAACAAAATACCAAAGGAAGCCAAAGACGACACACAGGTCAAAATACAGTTTTCCTCACTGCATCTGTTTGGCCTCAGCATTACTGCTCAAGGCAATTTTGTAGCTCACAGTAAATTAACACAGCCCAGCTGGTGAGAGGCTGCACCCTGATCTCACTCAAGGAATTAACTTTGTCACTCTGAATCACACAAATAAATAACCTATTTTGTACACTGTGGAATCTCCCTAGTTTGTCCCAAGAACTAAAAAAAGTCTTTACAATGTTATCATGCAGACACTGACTGTCAACGGCCAAGCCACTGAAGCAAGTGTAAGGGACTCAATTTTAACAGCAAAAAAAAAGTCACCCTCCTGAATTCAGGGACTTCAGACCAAGTTTCTATAGTGTTTCATGCCAGGCTTTAAAAACAGCTAAACTACAGAGACCCACAAAGAAAAATAAACACAGAAGAATAATTAGCATTTTCAAATCAGCAATTTTGACTGGATATAAAAACAACATTTTGTCCTGATAATCCCAATTTTTATTCTCAGTCATTAGCTCAGATTTTATAGATGTGCACTGAGTTTGAATAAGCACCCACAGAGTCATTGTTTGACATTCTGATCATCCTAGTATTTGGCAGTGATGTGAACATTTTGGATCCTTCAAAATGGGTGCATATTGAGTTGGGTTCTAACACAAGCCATATAATTTTCCCTTTGTGGTAGGTAAGGACCCAGTTATTTGCTGTTGGCCTAAGGAAAGTAGAAGCTGGAACCTCCAAAGTCAGACTGAGTCTGGAGAACAAAGTGTCAGTCAGGTGTGTGTGTTTCTGCCTCTACAGTAAGTAAAGGGATGGAGAAACACCTAGAGTTGGATTTGTCAACTATTTTATTCCAATTCTCAAACTTCAATAATTATCACTGAATGAAGACAAAAGGCACTTCTGCCAGAACTCATCCTGCCCCTCTTGTAGTACTGCCTACCATTTCTTAGACCCCTGAACCTTGATTCAACAGTGTGCAGGGATCTTTTGATATCTGGGTAAAAGAAGCGGGTACCTGTGTCGATGCACCAGCTTTATGCTCTCTGGGCTCATGGGTCCATGTGAAACCAGCACGTTGCTGCGAGGGGTGCTGGAGCCAGAACAGGCTGGGCTCAGCTTATCCAAACCAGGTAACTCCTGCAAAGCAAACAGGCTACAGCTAAGTCAGTCATGGAAGACCGCAGGTTTTCTTCATGTCATCCGACTCTTCAGAAGAGCTCAACATCCAACACTTCCTATTAATCCTCCTCTGCTTACTTCATTTTCTGTTCTTTGAGACAGCAGCTGAAAGTTAAGTTCTACAACTGCTCTGTGATACAACAAAGAACATACAAATATTAACAATTCTTGTTTAAAGGCTAAGTTAACGTATTTACAAGGAGTTTCTTCTTGCACAAAACTCAGGTATTTTTTTGGTGATTTGGCAATCCAGTAGGTTCCATCAATTCTTTAGCAGCCCAGTTCTTTTGTGAACCTTTCTGCAACTGACGGACATTTAATCATAACTGAGCAATTCAGACTGGGAAAAGCAGCTGTAAGCTTACGTGGTACAGGCTGGATCTCATCATCTGGAACTGGTCTATCAGCTTCTTATGCAGGGGACGCATTTCGGGGTGTACAAATTTCTCATGGACTGCCAGACCCACTCCTAGGACATGTACCTGTGAAAGAGAAAATAATGAATAAATAATGTCTGAGAGAGAACAGTTCTGCAGTTCTGTCAGTGTGCAAAAAAGGACTTTAAAATATGCCACCGTTCATTACAAGGCTGCTGGTAATTAAGCAAGCTAAGGAGTCCTGGCACGTTCACACTGCTCAAACAAGTACTTTAAGGTGAGACAAGTACATTTGTGTCATGTTGGATTGCTTTTATTAAGAGATAACTGTAAAGAATTATCAGAGTGAATGGCATTATGCCCTCACACAGATAATGCCCTGCAACAAAGAAACCCCTCTTCCCAGTGCCAGGGAAGGGCTCAGGGTTGCCAACACAGATTTCTAAAAGGAGTTTCTGATAATTGAGCTAAACAGTGGCAATGGCACACGCACAGTAACTCTTCCTGTTCCTCATCAGTTATTTCTAAAGGTCACTTTTTCAAAGGTCAAACATATAATATTAGTGATTGAGTGAGATTATATAAGCTTTCAGATGAAAGAAAATAGCAATGATAGCGGGCTTAGGATGTATCTTAATTCCCTACATGATCCAAAGTCTGTACAAACAAGAACTAATTAATCTTCAAACATCCTCCTGAGGATTGAAGGGAGATAAGCATTATCTTTATATTTCAGATGGGGAATCTGAAATGCAGTTCAGTGGTTTGTAGGCCTAGTAGCTCTATTCAGACTTGGGCACATTGTTTAATGGGTTATATCTTGCCAAACTTCCAGTATGAGGCATCTGATTATCTGATTTCACTCCCATCAAAGCATTCTGTAGCTTTATCTACTGAGATGTCTCATGGAGACACTATGGAAAAATAAAACTTCAGATAATGTAAATAGGCATTACTTTTTCATATGTGACTCTGCCAGTTTAATCTCAAGTCTGACCTCTCCTGCCTCTGATTATCTTTGAAATTTGCTGGGAAGACATAATTCAAAATGCCAAAAATGAATGGCAGACTTGAAACACAGCAAGATGTCTGGTGGATAATAAATGGAGACAACAAAATTAATGTACTTTTAGCTGGGCTTCACCTCACATTCTATAAGGTGAAAGGCTTGTCATAATCCCTCCTTGCCCATCTCCCACCTCGTTTTTGCTGGAGTGTATTTAGATCTCCTGTGCCAAAATTCTTTACTTCTGAATGAGTCAGCTGGGTCTGATATGTTTAGACTGACTGTTGATAAATCCAGACACTGTAGCAATGTTCTTCTGCCTCTGAAAAACAGTACCTGTTCCTGCATGAGTTCCTTGAGCTGTGTGATCTTCTCTGCGTCTCCGGGGTGCTTGGTGATATAATCCTTATCAAAAAAGGCCTGCAGGAGAAGGGGAAAAAGTGCTTTTGCTTACTGGAAGGAGACAAAAGATGAGAGGAAAAGGCCCAAAGATCTTAAGAAAACTAAATACGTATTAAGATAACAGCAGAGCTTAATGTTACTGCTTTCAGTGCTCTGGGATGCAGAGAAAATGGTCTTAGTAAACATAACGATTCTGTTGAATCATGAATCTGACCAAGTTTCCCCCTGTGACAGTGATGAGCAATACCTCTAATCCTCGTATCATCCAGTTATTTGAATTTTATATAGTTCCCTTCGCATAACTGCCTAAAGCTCAAAGAATTACGTGAGTAAACTGGTAACTAATGTAAAGCATCAGGAATGTTCTCTCCATGGCTCTGCTGGGAAGACACGTCCCACACCCCTGGACCACTGCTGCCATTTTTAGTACTTTACCCTAAACTTACCTTCTGCAATGCTCAGTTTAAGTAACAGCTTGCCAGAGATTATGCTAAATAAACTGCACATAAGATCATTTTAGGGTTACAGTGAGTTTGAAATTAGGCTATCAGCAAAGATAATGGCATGAATTAGCATTTTTGCCTGATTCCAGGCCAAATCTGTCTCAATTACCACACCCCACAGCCTCTATTGCAAAATGAATTTATAATGTAAGCAGTATAAAAAAAATCTGCTCCACTGTTTTACCTGCCAGCTGAGGATTTCCAGGTAAGAGTCATCCTTAACAAATCCCCCTGTCACCTGTACCTACTTCCATGTAAAATCCCAGCTCCACCTCTGGAGCATCCCGTTGACACGTGGCTGTGCAAGCACTGATGCAGAATAACCATGTAGAGGTTTAACCTCCTATTTAGATAACGTACAAGAAAATTTCTTATCTTATTAAGTCATACTGTCTTTGAAACAGGAATGGAAATGAAACTGAAAGGTGATGCTAAATGGGGAAGCAGAGCCTGTCTTACCTCCTGGTACCGTGCAATTCCCCCGTTAACGGCTGCATCAATCACCCCGTTCAGACACATGCTGAGAAGATTAATGTTGCCATGCATTTGTTTATGCTGGTACTGGCTTATCAGCGTCCTCAGCTCCTGGTTTTTGTTCTCAACCACTTGAATGGCATTTTCCAAAGGACTTACTTCAACCTCAAAGGCAATAAAATACACTTTAATTCCGTGAACACTTCACTGATATTCATTATCTTCCTTGTAATGAAATGATACTCTAGGATTGTTCAGTGAGCTCTTTTTGCTTCTACTGCTTTGTGGAAAATTAACTACATTAATAAAACTTCAGTGTTGGCAGTGCTGGATTTTAGGTCACTGAGTTGGGGTAACTTCTTTCTGTGTACTGAGGACATGGCAACAATGCCATTATTCCATCTTTTTGGCACTGTCTTATACTATTCCCTCACATAACTCCCCTGGTTACATTCAGCAATTATTTAGATGAAGTGGCAGAAAAAGGACATGCTTAGAACTGCAAGGTTTCAGCCAAAGCATTTTTGTCTATCCCATGTCCTCAGTAACTCATGATTTCAAACCCTCATTACAGGAACTGTGAATGTTACCAGCTCTCTTCTCTCCACTTCAAACCATCGAGAGATCCCAGGCAAACTGTGAGTCAGGGTCAGAGTGGTGCGTTCAATCCACAGGCTCTGCAAGGATTAATGGAGGCTGTGAGGGACACAGGGAATCACAACCACACCATCTCTGCTCTTACTACAGGTGCTAAGGGGCAAACTTCAGAACAGAACACATTAACCTCTTGAGCATTAATTTTGTAGAATGTCTTGCTGAAAGTCCCTTGAACAACACACCAGGAATTCAGTATGCTCAAACCAACCCATTCAACTTCCTGTCAGTTTTCAAAGACTGACCACCAATTCTGTCATGGGACCCACAAAGACATTATGGACATATGTGGCAGTAAGAAATAAAATCCAGCCAAACAAGTAAACCCCATCCTTGCTTCAAAATGCACTTCTCCTGGCACTGAAATAACTCAGCTTTAAACTGGACCATGCTTTCATCAGGCCAGGAACCAACAATACTCAATCAGACCACGGACTCAACAGCTACTTGTTGTTTGAGTTACTGCTATGGTATCTCTGGCCATCAAATCGGGACTACCTGAAAGGCTCTACCAGCATAAAATAACAGGACCAAAATCACTTTGAAGATATTAACACAGACAGTGGTTATTTGGTACTTTTACCTTAAATTCATTCTCCTTGTCCTTGGGGCCTTTGTGGAAGGGTCTGTCGTAGCGGAATTTCCGGATGTTGTTGACGCGGTAGAAGCTCTTTATCCGATCGGGGACACGGTCCATTTGCAGCACGTCTATATTGTCTGGGATGGGAGTCACTGCATAGATCTGTAAATCTGTTAATTGTGAAGTCAAAGAAAGCTTTTACTGAGTGGAAAGCATGTGTTAGGAAAGACAAGTGGGAAACAGCAACCCATGGCAGGAGATTTCACACGGTGACAGTGTCCTTATGGTTGAAGTCCTGCACAATATCCTTGCTGTTCTCACACAAGACAAACAGTGGTGGTCCTATGACTAAGCTCTCCAAAAATCCTTCCGGTGCCATTAAATGTTATGTGGTTCAGTCCTTAAATGCACTGAGCATTGTACTGTGGCATCAAAGCCTCATGCAGGTGATCAGTGAGAAGAATGAGATTCAAAGCCTTGGGTATAAAAGAGTTCAGCAGTTTTAAAGAAAAGGAGACTGCAAAAAAAGTAAAAATACTGATGTGAAGAAATCAATGGGATGGAAAATAGGACTTTGGAATTAGTGTCTGTCACCAACAAAGTATCATCCAAGAGAAGGTATGAGGAAAACTTTTAAGGGCACAAACTTTGCATTACAGCAATATTGTTGATAAAGGATTAAAACACAGATGTGACCCTCCACATCAAACATGACTTGCATTACTCCCCAACTAAAACATGACCCTCCTCTCCAACAAACCAGTTCCTGTCTGCTGAGACACTGTGTGGTTTTGTCTATACCCAGCTCTACTTCTGTGCTCTGCCACAGGTGCAGCCAGAGTTTGCCCCTTCCAGAAGGATACACTGGGCATCACACTGCAGAATGGAGTCGTCGGGGTGGTTGGGATGCTGCATGGCAATGGCCTGGGGGAACTCGCTCAGCATCCTCTGCTGGAAGGCCTCCAGCCTCTCATAGTCGTGGCCCCGACACACGTATTCCTTGTTCTGCAAGAAGGGCGAGCATAAATTAATCTCCTTAAAAGGAGAAACTTTTTTACTGGCTTTTTTCTCCCTTTAAATGTTACTTCTTCAAAACGAAAGAAAAATGACTGTGCCAATATGCTAATGTGAGAGCAAAACATGTATTTAACACAGTTGATCTATTTCACTCCTTCCTTTTTCTTTATGATGTATTTCATCATGAAATGATGAATGAGGAGACTATTCCACTGATCTCTTAACAGCACGATGCCTCTGATCCATCCACATGCAGCGTTCAGCGCTGTGGTCTTTCCTTAATTGCTTTTCAGAAAAGGCACTATTTTTAATTGGACTATACTGAAACGTATCAACCAAAACTTAAGACTAAATCACCAGCTTGGCTGTTCTACATAGGGAAAGCTGCTGTCAAACACAATTTACACCAGATGGATAAAAGTCCTGAGGATCTCACAGAACAGAGGGAGATACATGTTTATAATTTTAACAGTTCTCCTTAGAGAGAAGTTGCAACAAACTGTTCACAAAAATCACTGTTTAATCACTGCTATATTATCACAGCCGTGCAACCCAGCCCTGATCATGCTGAACAATACACGCTCAGGAACTCCCCTGTCTATAGCAGAGTAATATGGAAAAGCCTTACCAAGAATTCTCAGTGGCCACTTAGCAAATTCCCCTTCGGCCCTAAAAGCACTTTCCTCTTGATGAACAAAATTTCATTTCTGCTAATAATGGAAAGCTGCATTTAGATATGACTCTTGAGGCATTAAACCACTTGTGCAGAGTTCTTGGATGCTTTTTGAGCCATCTCTAACTCTGAACAGCAAGATAGAGAATTTCTAAAGTCCTCAATGTCAGGAAGATTGTATTCCAGTGTCTTAACTCTCATAAAACACAGCTTTGATTGGTGTTAAGGTCTCCCCGTGCAAGACCAATCAAAGCAGGCAAATTCTCTAATTCTGGCAGTTTAAACTCTCATACACATAACAGTAACTAGAAGTACAGGGAGATTTTTCACCACCATAAAACAAACAAAGAATCTAACAAACAAGAAGAGTTTCCCCCCTTCTATTTCTTGCATTTACAAGACACAGTGTATGCAAGAATGTTTTGTTAACTGCTCTGGAAAAGGGATCTGGATGAGCAGTTCTTGGTCTGAAAAAGCAGCAAAACCCAATAAAAAAACATGGCCAAGGAGTTCAGTTCTCTTTGGCTTTGTATTTCAGCTTTCTGGAAGAGCTCTCATGTTCCAGCTGTGACATGTGTCACTTCTCATGCATCAGTCCCAGCAACCAATGGACTGGGAAAGGAATCTCATGATGGACCTTGACAGTTCGGTCTGTAATGCTTGAACTTTGCAGTTGTTATTAAATTTGGAGCGAGTCCATGTTTGAAGGTGAATCTCTTGGTAACGCTGCATTCTCTACTTTAGTTTTTGATTGCAGCAATCTAGGAAATGGTAAGCCTATAAATAAGGGTATTTGGATTCTAAAAATAATGCCCTGAAAACACCTCAAAGCTAAATTTAATAGACTTCTCAGACAGATGCCAACACAGGATCTTGAAATATGGCTTGTCAGGCCTTACTTGAACTTCTGGTAGGTGGAAGACATGGATAGTTTTAATTTACTTATGTAGGAAAGCTAGAAATAGATGCAGAATTCACACAAACACAAACAATGACTTTTCCACACAGAGGGTCTTCAAAATCAAAGACGTAGAAATAAGTTGGGTTTTTTTGTCTTAATCTATTCAGCAATAGAGAAAAAAACGAGAGATAGGGGCTTAGTTATTTGATCACTTTAAATCACTCCCATTTAAAGATTTAAATCCATGTAAATCTTTTTCTTCTCTAGAATAGCTGCTTCCAATCTCTTTACACTGTGATCCACACTGATGTGACTGCTAATGTGCTTAGTCTGTGCTCTGCAATGTGTGTGCTCTATGGATCATTAGGGAGAGGAAGAAGGAGGATGACTTTTAATGAGATTGCTACATTAGTAATCTGCTATCAGAAGTGCTGCTACCAAATATAATTGCAGAATTAACAAGGACTATAATTATGTACACTCATGTTCGCTGGTGATGTCTCCAGCCAAGGATCTGCATTGTCACAGCACTTCACAAAGTCAGGGCCATGCACAGAAAACTTGAGCAAACATGTCTGCCACATGGGATGCCAGATAAAACTGAGGATCCACAATATAAAAAGCTAAGTTAAGAGTCACTGATACTACTTGAGATGTTTGGAATATTTATGTGCCAGGATGACTTTGCTGTCACTCATTTTCTGAAACATCTGTTGTTAGATGTAAAAAATTTCCAGTTTTCTCTGGAGATGTTCATGAAAGGGCAGATCCACTTCACACTGCAGCACCTGCCCTTTCCTTGGGCTCCTCTCTTCAGGCTGCTGCGTTTTAAGTCCGAGGTGAAGCAGCTGAGGGAGCTGGGGAAGCTCAGCCTGAACAAAAAGAGGCTCGGGAGGGACCCTCTCGCTGACAGAAGGGTGGAGCCAGGTGGTCCCTTCTCTCAGGCAACAAGTGACAGGAGAAGAGGATACGGCCTCAAGCTGTGCCAGGGAGGTTCAGACTGGACATCAGCAAGAATTTCTTCACGGAAAGGGTTGTCAAGCATTGGAAGGGGCTGCCCAGGGAGGTGGTGGAGTCCCCACCTGGAAGTGTTCATGGAAGGACTGAATATGGCACTCAGTGTTCTGGGTTGGTGGTGATTGATCATTGATGGTATTGGAGTTCTTGTCCGACCTAATGATTCTGTGATTCTCTGACTCTGCCACTGTTCACCTTCAAATAACATGACGCCACCTTTTATATTCTGATATTTTCTTCTCCTTGACTAATCCCATCTTGCCTTTACTGCTCCTGCCTGTGTTTTTATTAAAAGACTAATTAAACACCAATCTTGAAAATCCTAGTTAAAAACCCCAAATGTCTTCATAATCAGAGGGAAGTTTAGGACAACAGCTTTCAAGGCTTGGCTTTGTGTGGCTTTGTTCACCTCTTGTCAAACCACTCCTTTAAAGAGAACACAAACCATGCACCTCCAGTCCTTGAAAGCTTCACGTTACCTTGTCCTGTCACACCCAATGGCATCTACCATCAATTTTCAGGCAGCTCCTGGAGCAGTTGTCAGACAATATTCCTTCCTTGCTCTGAACTAGCAATAAGACATTGCATAAACAAATACACATTTTAAGTTTGATTCCACATTAGGAAAAGAAGATAAATTTCATTTTCAAATGGACTGCAGATGCAGCTGTTGCTGTATGTACACCAGCAGACAATGAGCTCCAAGTGAGGATGTGTCCAGAGAAGCTGTTTGGCTTTCTGTGGAAGAGAGAGGAAATTTCTGCTTGCAGATAGGACAGCAGTCATCAGGCTGGGATTAGAATTCTGTCCTGTGAGACTTTTTAAAGCGTGATAATTTGAGATGATGAAAATTATTCGAGTAATGACCCAATATTGCTGCAATACAGCATTTTGCTTAATATAGAGGCAATTTGTGCTGCATCTGCAGATCATCAAAAATACACATAGGCACAAGTCAAATTTCTGATCTCTGTTCCCAAGAGCATTCCCAAGGGACAACATACTTGTACAGGCCTAAAAAAAAAAAATCAGCTGAATGGCAGACACCACATCTCCAGAACAAAAGTACAAACCTTCAACAGCTGCTCTAGTTTGGCCACTTTGTCACATTTTGTTTAAGTCTGGCTTACCCGCAAGAAAAATGGGAATTTCCGACCATAAAAACCGACTCTGAAAAACTCTGGTTCCAAACGCTGCTGCTCCATGATATTGTCATAATAAGTAGCTTCCATTTTCTGTGGAGGAAAGAGAGAGCTGCTCTCAGACCCTTAAAGCTGCACTTAAAACATGAGAATCTCAAGACTCATTAAAATATCCCATTAGTCTTTTACCCCCACAATTTTTTATGGGAAGACCGAAATTCTGTTAAAAATTATTAATTAAACCAGTCTGTGAGGTGGAACAGACTGGAGTACCACCATACTCATTTCACACTTTGGGAGATAACATATGAAAATCTTCTGTTGTATCTCATTTTAAATTAAACAGGTTTTGCAAGTTATTTTCTTTGCATTGCAGAATTAATGGCAAAGCTGAGATTAAGATCCCTGTTGCCTGGCTCAGTGTCCTATTCTCTCCTACAGCTCAAAATCCATACCACTGCCTGGAAAATGACATCAGCTCAATTGGGTTTGCCTTAATTGAGTTGAGGGGCATTTAAAAGGATGAAACAAAATTAAATCTTCTACAGCTGGTGCTTCTACAGCACCAGAAGATTTAACATGGAGGAAAAAGGGGGAAAGAATAAAAGGACTTTTCTCTAGTCCCAATTATTAGTTTAGTGGCACTGTGCTAACCTTTATATCAAGAGTGAGATTTCCAGACCCATCACCAAACTGAATCTCAGTTGACAGGCTCCCAGGAATTTCAGTGGAGCAAAAAGACAAGACTCAGTTTGACACCACTGCCCCACTGCAAGGAACCCTGAGCTCCCCTACATGTTAACTCCTTCTGTACAACGGGGAAGGTCCCAAAATCACTGCAGGAGGCATGAAGGAATGTGGTGGTGGTGTGAGTGGCACACAGAGTGCACAGCCAGTCTGGTCACCCGAGTTCCCTGGGGGCCACTTTGGAGAAAACATGTTCTTTAGAAGTGCAGATGGTGAGACCTTGTCAGACAGGTATCTTCAGATTAGAATAAATTTGACTTTTAAAGAGAATTTAAGCCACTATGTATAAGAATACATTCGCACAGCATAAATTCAAATTTGGATATATGCATCCTATCCTAGGGGACAGGGGCAGATGAACTATTTCCACATTCATAAAGCTTTTAAATAACAATCAGAACTTTGACTTGTTCCAATTAAAGCAAATGTGATGCCACAAATGTGCCCTGATTTCATCACATTTGGGTTGTACCAGAGGATTAGATTCTTGCAAACAGATAAGAATGTCATGAACATTTGCATTCACCATTTTTTATCTCTTGTTCATCTTATATCACTGAGGGATAAGCTGTCCTTCATATGTTTGGAATGAAAATGAAATACATATTAAAAAAAGGATATTTTATGCAAAATATATGTAAATATGCAATCCCAATAGCAAGCTCAGTTTGTGTGCTGTCTCCGTAATATCTATGGGATTTTACTGCTACCAGACTTAGGAATTATTTCAGCGGACCTACAAAATGAAACAATGGCAATGGAGTCACTGTGAACGTACGGAGCCATACTGGGAATGTGATTATTTTTTAAATTCAAAATGTTCTGACAGGAGAGCGCAACTCTCTGGGGAATGACAGAGTCTGGAAGGAGAGAAGTGCTGCACTTACCCGAATCCAGCTGAGGCTCTGATAGTCATAGAGACTTTCATACTGGATGGCCAGTTCTCGGCACAGGGGGATCCCAAACTCCCAGCTCTGTGAAGCCAAAGCAAATCACACTCACAGCAAACAGAACGTTATTGCCAACTCGGCTGAGAGGAATATGGAAACTCAATTTTGGGAATTCATTTGGTACGAAATGGTAGAGATTAGATGTGAAAATGCAATGCAATGAAACAATTTCCATTAAATATCAGATCAATTCCTTCTAAAAGATGGGAACACAGGCATATGTTCCATGGAAATTACACGTACATACGGCTCATTCTGACAGTTCATTTATGAGACTGGGAACTTATTTGGACAAAGATGGTACGTAATATGTACCAACAATTTTTCTTCCTGCTAGACACCCCTTCAGCCCACCCCTGACAGCTCCTTTGCTTTCTGCACTTGAACCCCCTGGAGTAGAGTTTGGGCTTGGCTGCACAGCACAGAGCTCCCCTTCCCACTGACAGCACAAATGGTCAGGCAATGGGAACACTCCAGTACAGAGACAAAACATCCTCTGAACTGACCTGCGTTACTGCACTGAGGCAAAATCCATATTCAGAAGTGAAAGCAGCGCTCATTTCTCCAGGTCAGTCTCGCACAGTATCTCCTAGCACATCACTCTCATCCCACAGGTCAGGAGGGAAGAGACCAGCTTTGGTCACATTCACACAAAGACTCCCCTGTTACCTCACTCAGCTTTCTGGAGTGCTCATTTTACACTGAAATCTCCTCTTCCATCACCTTTTACCTGCACAGACTGGAAGCCTTTGGGGGAGTAGCTGCTTCTTACCATACTTTTGTAAAGGACTTAGAACACCAAGGTCTCGGTTGAACATTTACTGGATTAATTTTTATCATGCCTTACTGGGCTAACTTGCCAGTTGTTTTAACTGGGACCCTGCTGTAGTGAAAACAAAATTCATGTGTGAGTTAGACCTTAAGTTTTAAGAGTATAGTAGTAGCAATATTGCAAATTATTGATGAACGGTAATTAGCAACAACTGTGTAAAATATTAGCACTTTACATGGAAATAGTTTTTCTGGTTATGTGTACCTTCACTTAAAAAAGTTCATCTCTACACTGTTTTAGTGTATGAGGTACTTTACAGTGTTTCCCTTCAAGCACACATTTGTAGTGTCTGTTCACTCATCCTTACTACCAGGAAAGCATTTTTAATCTGAATAATAAAACCAGTAAGTGTAAGAACTTTTATATTTAAATAAGTGATAACTGTAGGAACTAAAAATATAAACCCAAAATGATTTGACATCTCTTCTGTTTCAGTTAAATACAAAAACTTACGTAAGAACTTGCTAAATAAAAAATTAGTTCAGAATCAATTTGGATATTCTGATAATATTAGTTTGGGAGGATGGGATGCCTGAGATTTACTTCAATCAATACAATACACACAACAGGAAAGGATCTGAAAGCCCCATTACTCGACTGCTCAGAATATCACTGAGGTGGTTGTGGTCTCAAATTAAAAGGATTTTTGCTGTGGGTTGTCAAAGTCCAGGACACACAAACTGATCCACTGAACTGGGCTCTCAACAGCATCTATTACAAACACAAACATCACTGTGTTTTTATAGGTTTCAACATTTTCTAGAGAGATATTATACATAGATTTTCAGTCCTCTGCTGATCTGTGTTCCCTTGAAAGGATGGAGAAGTCTAAGATCTGGCCAGGTATAAACGGCTTTTTTTCACAGAGTGTGAGCAGCCTCACTTCCAAGTGGGCTACTGTGGCTAAAGCCTCCATAATTCTCCTGGACAGAAGCAGAAAGCTCACTGGCTGTCCTCCTCTGAGGTGCTCTGAGAGATGGAACTTTTGCATGCTCCTTTTCTGATGTCAATTAAATTAACAACACGTAACTACATCTGATTCCTCTTTAGACCATCTCTGCTCCGTGTACCTTGACACCATTCCTAACTCAGGCCTTCTCTCTTTGGTTCACTTAGGTTTCCACCCCATGGAATTCCACTGCGCTACCTGAGTTCTGCAGATACAAGGTGAGCTAGGGAAGTGAAGAAATACAACAGACAGGTAACTGCTTAGAGAGAAAAGAGTTTGCAGATACTTGAAAGGAGAAGTAGTGAATGGATATTCAAGTCACTGGGAGCCTCAGTTTTAAAATCTGTCACATCAATGAGTATCATCCTCACAGCACAGAAATTTAATATGTAAATCCACGTGCTATGCAATTGTTACTTCCTTCTTCAAATAACATCCTAATGTCTCCACTGTTAATTCCTCTCATTACTGCTCTCTGTTTTGCTGACCTCAGATCTGTTTGCGTGCTCTGTGTTACTTGTAGGGCACATTCACAGGACATTTACTGCAGCTTCACCCTGGCACCAGCAGCTCTCAGTTGAGTGCTGCTGACTGCACACAAGGAGGCTCAGGTAGAGGGAATCCACTTCTGAATGCCAGCCTTTATCTCCTCACATCCCAACATGCAGATTTCTTTGGGAAACATGATGGACAAGAGGGTAACACGAGAAATTATTTGAAATGTTGAGTGTGGAGCACAATGTAAAATGAATTGGTTTGGGAACACAGCTTTGGGTCTCTCTCAGCACTTGGCTGGTGCTAAGGACACACTGCAATGCTGTGATGGGAGCTGCTCAGAATTGTTAGCTAATGAAATCTGGCAGTGAGCTGGACAGAAAAGGGTTGTGTTGTTTTCAAGCTATTGCTGTGCAGAAGCGTGATCAGTTGGGTTCAAACTGTTCTGTTCAGTCTTCTTCAACTTAGAGAACCTTGAGCTTTAACAAACAAAATCATAACTGAGTTAAAAATATCTTCATTTCATGTTATGCACACGCTGCCAGCTGAGCCATAAACCAATCCAAAGCATAGCAGAACTCTGCAGGAAGGGGCACAAGACCATTGATACCCCAAAGGGCTCTGCAATCCCATGATCCTTCCCAGCACGGGGCTGCTGAGAGAGTGGGAGTCCCTCAGTTCTGCCATGGGCCCTGTCCCTCAGGGCAAACTCACAAGACAGTCTTGTGGTCAGTTCTCCCCCCATGCCTCTGCGGAGAAAATTTTCCTAGTAAAAAATGCAGAATTTTTACACTCTGTTGATGCTGCCTTGACCCCATCACTTGAGGGGAGGAGCCAGGAGCAATATGACAAAGGTAATTCTGGAAGTGCAACTGGAGGACACAGAAGAACAAATCTCACTCTGCAGGACGTGAAGAGAGACCATGTCAGGGTAGTGCAGAAAGAAACTGTCAGACACAAGTACAGGGAAGCAAGTGTTTTCTATTCCCTGAGCTGTTCCTTGTCACACAGCAAGAGGAAGAGGGCTGAAAAGAAGGATTTGGCTTCTCAGCCTTTTAATTCCACAGTCTGAGTGACATCCACACTGCTCAAGTGGATTATTTAATCATTCAGCCACCATTTGTAATAAAGGAGGATTAAAACACAAAGTCAATTAATTCCAAAAACATCTAGCAGAGAAAAAATCCCAAGAGGTTAACACTTTATAATCTATTAGGAGTTTTATAGCCTAATTACATCTGTCAAGTTTCTCCTCCCCCTCAGTGTGTATATGGACTCCCTGGTTTTTGTTGGAAGTACAGGCTCACTGGCTTTCCATCTCTACATCAACCTGTCTCGTCACACAGTGCAGAACTGCAACATTTGCACAAGTCAGAAATTTATTGTTAAGGGCAGTCTGAAAAACCCCAAAAACTTCTGAAATGAAAGAGAGAACCCTATGCAGTGTTGCTACAAAAGAACGATTCAGGCACACAAAGATCTTAATTGATCACTTTGTCACAAATAGGCCACTCCTTCCTTCCCACAGGACTCTGACTTCCTTTTGTAGGCTCTGTAGAGAATATCTGGGCCATATGTAACTTTCTATCATCAGGGCTAGGAAAGAGTTATCTGGAATGGCAGTCCTGTATGAATCAACTCACATTTGTATTTAATGCCACTGCCATTGCAAAACCAACCCCGAGGCACACATACAGATGTTATCTCCCAAGAACACAAGCTGCAGGAATTTTCCTAGAGAAGGGAAACATTTGAAAATACTCTTTTAACAGATGGTACCACTTCTAAGGGTGACCTCTAAAATGTTCACCAAACGCCACAACACAGGGGACCAAAACATCTACCTCTGCAGTAATTGAAATAAAATATAATTAATTGTGGAAACCCCACACTGAATATATTGAATATATGAAATTGAAATGGATTGATTTTCTTTTGTGCAGTGGATGGAACTGCATTTTAATTGAACACTGCTTTCAAGTAACAGTGACACTGAAAGGACTTAAATCTTTTTTAATAAAGAGACTCCTACAGTGCTTTGCCTGTCATTTCCTTGTGTATGTTAAGCACAAAACAAGCCTTAAGTGAGTCATGGCACAGCAGTTTGCACAGACAGCTACAAAATGCAATCCTGGCCCCCAGAAGCTGAGGAACTGGCATTCTGCCACACCAGCTGATCTGAGGCTTCCTTTAAAGGTATCAAAATGTTCTGGTGTTTGTCCTGTTGGGCCCCCTAAACCATTCCAAATGCCATGTGCCATGGAATACCCATATCCCTTTCCTCATCTCTTTTTTTGTCCAGAGAGCCAAGAATCAATTTGTCAAGTTCTAAAACCTTTTGCTACAAATTTACTTCCAGACTACTGAATTGAGATGATGCTTTGAAAGCCCTAAATCAGTCAGGAATAGGGAAGGAAGCTGCTGGAAGAGAGAAGAAGTTGGCATACCTTCCCTTTGTTGAAGTAATGGATAATCTTACGGCACAGACCTTCCTTACGTTGCCACTCTGACTGAGATGGATAATGCAGGAACTCTCTCAGAGGTCTGTCCTCCCACTGAAGCAACTCACAGTACAAAAGCAAAGTAAATGCAGCCTCTGTTGGAAAGGCAATTATGGAACAGTGAATCAATGACAGCAAATCAACACAGCCAGGATTGAAAGGTCACAGACCTGCTTCCTGAATAGTCTGGGGTTTCTGATACACAATTTGAGAAAAAACCATCTGAAGTCTTAGAGGATCATTAACTGATTCAATTACTTAAAGTAGCAGCACAAAACTGTTTCCTATGAACCTGATTTTTAGTACAAAAAAAATCTTTTCACTAGCTACATGATTTAAATGCACAGCCACATGTTCAGACATGTAACTAGATTTGGGGGCTGCAGCTGTAAACAGAGGTTAGACAACACAGAATTAAGAGTCCCTCAACACTACAGTGTAAGAAAATATGGCATAATAATATAATGGTGGTTTTGTTAATTTTCCTCTAAATTTGATTTGACTGCTGTGATTGTTTTTTGATCAGTCTTCCTCACTGAACCCTTTTAGTGTAAAATGTGGAGTTTAATGGAATAGTTGTATGGCATAAACACACATATTTAACTTGAGGGAAGGAGCTGGACCTCAGCTTCTTATCTTCCCAACTGACATAACTGATTCACAGATTTGTTCCAGGAGAGTGAACGAGCTGGGAGAGTTAAAAACAAAAAGTCTGGGTTTCAGACTCCATATGAGTCTTGCTCACCTGTGTAGTTCTCAGCCTGCAAGTGCATGTCACACAGCTTGTGGATATAGCGGATGTACATCTCCTCCTTGTTGATTTCAGATTTGTAGAAATTCTGTGAATGAAAAAAGAGTTGTTAATCTTATTGAGACGCTTCCTTCATCCAACATCTCTGCATGTGTTAAGTTATTGGAAAGAAAATACAATATTAGTTTAAAAGAAAAGTAACAATTCTTTTCACATTCACACTGATTTGATCATGTCGTGATTTTTTTTTTCACAATGAAGGTAGTCCAAGGCTGAAAGAAAAGGTGTGAGAGGTTGTAGAACTTATCACAGGGATATGCAGAACTCAGCTGGACAAGGCCCTGAGGAGCCTGACCTATTTGGCCCAGTTTTAAGCAGTGAGTTGGACCAGAGACCTCCAGGGGATCCTCACAGTTCATACCATTATGTTCTGTCATCCCAGTGCTTGGATTCTGAAGCTACACTTGCCTGACACAGATTCCCATCCCAAACTTTCCATTCCCAGTTTTGACATTACACAGTATCACAAAGAGATAAAGGAAACATCTTTACCATAAGATTAACAGTGCAGCCGATTTTCTTGTTTTCTGTTTCATCTCCTTTCATACAGTCCCTGAGAAAGCAGAGCAATGTTGAAACAAACATTTGCAAAAACAGTCCTCTTAAAATAAATCTGAAGCTACCTTATCTTCCAGAGCTTCCCTGGATCACAAACAGTTAATCACATACTTTAATCTTATAAAGCTCCTCTAAGAGAACTTTCCATATTACAGCTTAAATGATGTGAGAACTGAGTGTGCACATTCCATTAGCTCCACTGCTCATGGATGCAGCAAACTGTCTTGAGAACTACTGTGTCAACTAACTGGCACCTGGACTCCATGCCTGTGTATTTCCAAATTCCAATGCAGCTCCTTATTCCGGGAATGAAAAAAATCTGCTGCATATTAAAAATCAATTAAGCATGAAAATGTGTATCAAAGTTGCGTTGGTATGAAATCCTATTAAAAAAAAAAATCAGTTCCCCCACATTTCCCTTAAATATGTCTCCAGCACCTGGTCATGCACAGCAGTTGTGGAGCAGTTGCTGCCAGGAAAAGAACAGGAGATGGATCAAAGCGGCAGAGATAATGAACAGAGCAAACTAAAAAGCCCAGAGAGGGATCTGGGACAGCAGAACACCCAGCCCAGTCACAGGGTTTCACCTCTAATGAGCAGCAGCAGAAGCAAAATTGATTTGAGCTCTTGTCAGCAGGATAAAGATAGAAATATCTGGGGCAGTTCTATATAGGTTTAAATGGTCTATTACTGCATCAAACACCCTCTGTGTGTGTGTGTACATATCTGAACTTAAAATACCTTCTTGTAACCGAGGCATTGCTCAGCTGCATTGACACAACAGGCCTGCAAACCTCAGTCCAAAACTAAATCAAGGCTGCCCAGTTTGCAGTGGAATCGTGCACAGGAGGCAGCAGCTGACACATCACACTCCCACTCCAGCCCTGTGTGCCTGGACGAGGCATCCGGCACACCTTGGTTCACTGGGGGCTGGAGATCATTCTTGCACTTTGCATCCATTTTGCTGAATTAGGTGGGATCATTGCAATGGTGGAAGGAAGGTTTTAGCCATCTAACAAACCTTAGTACAAAACCGCAGATTAAAAAAACCTCTTTATCTTTGCCATTATGAGGAAGGAGCACCCAAGAAGGAGAATTAGGGCTCCAGAGTTGATCACTTTGCGTGTTTGCTCAGAACCCAGCAATAATAATTCTCATCAGAGATGAATGCAGTTTCATAGCCAATAAAAATATTCCCTGTAGAAGCCTGGTACTGGGTCTTTGGAAACTTTAGTGGTGGTGCCAGGTACCTGTAGTCAAGCAGACGCTCCATGAGACGAGTAACTGATGTAACAAAAGAGATTCCAGTCTCCCGCCAAGTTTCCTGCTCAATCTTCTCCAGCAAACTGTTTGGAGATGGAAGGACAGCAGGTCAGCCTTCCAGGAAAATGGGACAGTGCAAGCACACTGCTACAGTCAACTTGGGTTCTCCCTCATAAACAAATTCATAGAATTACCATCTTACCTGGGATAAGGCCCAAAGAGTTGGGTTCTACTCCAGGCAGCATGAAGCAAAGACAAGGAAATTACAGAATTGACAGGCGAAGGAAAAACATCCTCACTATGCCATTTAAAATATATGAAAAAGAGCAATGCTCAGGGCAGTACTTGATTTCCACATTATTACCTGTAGCTTAAACATTGGTAACAGCAGGCAGAAATTGGAAAGGAGTCTAAACCTACTGCAAATGCCTCTTCTTTGCTCATCCCTCCGTAAATTTTTATCTCTAATCAGCAACCAACCAACCTTGAATCACAATTTAATTAAACTAGAAAGGCAACCTGTTCCTGCCTAGTAAATTAGACAATACAGTGAGCACCCATCTCATGGAGACAATTGTGAAGGAGAGAAGGATAGAATGAGAACACTGAAAATTGTATTTAAGAAGTGAAGAAAGAAAGCTGAGGGAGCCACTTCCCTTTTCAGCAGTATAGTTGGGACAGTAGAATGCAGGGGCAACTGTTCTATTCAAACAGCATTATTTCTTTCTAGGATTGTTCCCGCAAATTGTTTCATCACCTGATTCTCAGAACACTCAGTGGCAAAGATAAACTAAAAGGTTGCTGGAATTCCAGGCTGTGTTTCTTGGTAACATGTACATCCAGTCACTATCATCTAAAAATAAGTAATAAGCTGCAGTCCTTGAATTCTTAACATTTGAGGTAACAAATGTCTTCAACTGGAGCAAAGGAACTGCACACTATTCCTCTTTCTAAGTGATTAAAAAAACAAATATTTTTTTCCTTTATCCCTGGAATAGGCTTATGTTATCTGCACTTGGAAGGCAGCAGGCTTGCCAAGGCTGAATGTATACAAATCCAAACTGAATACATTTACATACTTCCCAAGGATAAGCATATAGGAAGGGCAGGATTATCTAGCTGGAAATAAATGAATGTGCAACTGCATATTCAGAAATACAAGTACTGGTTCCAGCAAAACAAAGGTTTATGCTTCCATTGGCTGGTGTGCTGTTGGGGCCACATAAAATTGCCTGGAATGTGTGGCTAAAATTCTGCTAATGATGCCTCCAGCTCACTGGAATATTGAAAGATTTGGCTTAACTGCTGTGCACTGTCAGTGCAAATTACATCCTTTTGAAATAAATGAGGAACACTGGAAATGAAACATGGAGACAGGTCAGTAATCAAAGATAACTAAGTGCAAAGTCAGACAAGGACTTCAGGTTTCTCCTTATGGGTAAGAATTATTGGTGTGAAGGGAGTGGAAATACAGTGTCATGATGGACCCTGGAGGGAGCAACCTACCACTGCTGAGCCAACCGAAACAGCCTTCAAAAACTGGAAGAAGCAAAGGGAAATTATAAGGAAAATCACCTTTGCTCTGACAAGGCTGGACTTGCCACACAGTGCACTGTGTCTCTAAACAATCCCAGGGCCAGGATTTCACTTACTGCTGCCAAAAACAAGGGCACTGGCTGCTCCAGCAAATCAATCTTTGATGGGAGGATGATAACTGCTTACCTGGGCAGCCTGGTCGAAGATGTCACAGAAAGAAGACACACAATTTAGGGGTTTATAGTCTTTTCAGAAATAGAATGATGTATTACTGCTTCCCTGAGCCATGCCATGAACACCTGCCCAGAAGCCCTTTCCTACCCTCCCCGAGGATCAGCGCTGTGGCTGTGGCCCTGCACAACAGAGGAGCAAAAGTGGCAGAGCTTACAGCAGGCTGAAGAGCTCCCTGTAGTTCTCATCACCTTTTCCTTCGGACACCAGGCTGTCCAGCTTATCGATCAGCTCGGCTTCCACCTGCAGGGAGAAGGATCAAATCCATCACTCAGACACACTTCCAGTACATCAGGGAAACTGGATCCTGTTCTTCAACAGAACACCCATCACCACTGGGCTGCTGTGCTGGTTCTGCTGGCAGGTCATTGACTGCCAGCAGCCAGGCATCATTACATTGGGAGATTGCTCATTAAACCCTGTCTTGTCCAACCTCTCTATGATTATATGACATTTCATTTCCACACTTAAATAAAGGGCCACACCAACATCATTGTTTCTCTTAGAAAGGTTTTGAACACGTATTAACTGCCACCTTAAATCTGACACATCAGATATTCTTGTAAAATTGCATCAAGTGCAGAAATCAACGTATCTAACATCAAACAGGTAGTCTGGGAATTTTGCAGAAAACACACTTTCAGTACTAATGAAGACAGAGGTTCCTCAAGGCTGAAACCATTTGCAGAAATATGGCTTGTTTTTGTTTAAAGCCAAACATTGTTTGAGCTTCTCTGTGTTGTTCAGCTGCCAAATTGCAAAAGAAATAAAGATGAGAAGGAAAAACAAATCACCCAGTGGCACACAAATGGAGCTGGTGCTTTTGCTGCTCAAATCATTAAAAGGAGACCTGACTTCATCCCTGAATCAGACTGCATTGTTATCCACCCTTGCTGAAAAAACAACCTTGTTAGAACATGACCAGATGAAAGAAATTTTAAAAAGGCTTGAAAATGAACTTCCAGGATTTTAATGTTTTCTGTAAACCAAGTGAGGTAAAGAGAAGCTCGAAATTAAAAACCCCTCCCTCTGTTTGTGATCTACAATGACTTGATGTAAATCAGTAACGCCTGTGTCCAGCTATCCAGGACTGTACTGGGCACCAAAAAGCTCCCTGACTCCAGCAGATAATGTTAATGAGGTTTAATCCCCCATATTTAACTATGTACTTCATTCTCAGATGATATACATATCATAATACAGATGATTATTCCATCTTTAACCTTAGAAAGTTACCATATATGCTTCACAAAACAGTGTGGAAATTTGCTTCCCAGGTAATTTAAGCCATTTTCTTGGAGCTGTAGTCAGAACACATTAATGAGCGTAAAAATTAAATTAAGATTACCAAGGGCTCAACTGATACAGGAAATATAAACAGGTCCAGGAACATGAGGATGACTGTAGGTGCTTATAACTGTAAATGCCAGAGCAGGAAAAAGAGGATCATGATCAAATGCTACTTGCAATAATAATAACAGTAGTAAGTAATAACAATAGTAGCAATCAAGGGAGTTGAAGAGGAAGAAAAACAAGCTCCTGATAATATTTTTCCACACAGCCTTTAATAAATCAGGTTATGGGAAAGGTCTGCTCTCCTCCTGGAATGATAGATTAGAGCTGGCATTTTAATGACTGTTTGAATAATAATTAATCACATGAATTATGATAATTTCATGATGATTTATTACAGCAGAGCACTTCTCTGCAGATACTTGCCCCCAGTATTGCCCCAGCACAAACACAATGAACCAGTGTCATCTGAGGATGCAGTCCAAACCAATCCTCCATCAGCAATGCTTTGCACTTCAGGATCTGTTTCACTGGGGAAAATTTAAGCAATTCTCTGACCAGGACTGGGAAACAGAATGATGAAGATTTCTCTCCCTGATTTGCAATCAGAGCTCACAGCAGGGGGAAACTGCAGAGCTGTCACTGGACTTAACCCTTCCAGGAGAGCTGCTACAACTTCTCAAGATAAATACAGCTACAGAGTCTGTTTCCAAGCATGGTATAATCACACAATACCACTTCCCAGCTGGAAATTGAGGACAGAGAAGCAGAGACCACTGTTTTCATAAATACTGGCTAAATCTTACATCTCCATTTTTGGTTCTCTGACCCATTTAATGGCTGACTAATAATCTAAGTGAAACCATGGGAGCAGTGACAGTCCAGCACTTTTCCCCATCTCTGATGTCCTCAGCACATCTCTCCTCTTCCCCAGGTTCATGGGAAATGCAGTATGCTCTAAAGTGCACTAGTTAAACAGACTTGGGAGTCTTGTAATAGTTTCGTGACTTATGCTTCCAATTTTCTCTTCATATACATATTCTGTTTATATACATACATGACACCTTCACTCTCAGACACAGGTCCACAGATGCAAACTCCTTGCTTCCAGCTGAACACTGCACACAGATCAAGCAGAGGAACACTGGGAATGTTTGGGAAGAGCCTTCACCTGTTTGAAGTTGCCATTCTTTCTCTGCTCCCAGTCCATCATGTCATGGAAGATGGGGATCATGATATTCCGGACTTCTGGTTGTGGAACAAGTGTAACACCGAGAAAGGGGCCGATCATTCCCGGAATAAAGTGAATCTTGTGCTCACCTGTACAACACAAAGCAACTGTCATTAAATAAAAGCCTTTTTTAATCTGTCACTAAGAAAATAATGACATGTCCAAAGTACATAGAAGGCATGAGCATTACAAAAGCAAACATTCTTTTCCTGAAAGGAATGAAAAATCCATATTTGCTTTACACCTTGCAAAGTCTCTAAAAGTATTTTTAATTTCACTGTGAAAGCCTTCAGCAAAAATTGTCAGTGCATTTTACTTGCAAAAGAATTCCAGCTGTCAAAAATAACCAAGCTAAAACACACGGAGGGAAAGGAGGACAGGGATACTTGTGATTCATGAAGAAGTGGATCTGCTGCACAGTCTCAGGGAATAACTCAAACCAGCCAGATTTGGAACAGCCTTCACTGATAAATATCTGTGTCTTTAAAACTGGCTTCTCAATTCTCAGAACCTTGTACTTGTGATCTCTATCAGCAAATATTGTGTTATTTTCCTCTAGAAAATTACATGCTTCCTTTGTCCTCAGACATTTCCACAGGTATTTCCCTGATGGGGGGAGAGCACTGGCCTAGCTGGACATGCTCTGATGCAATTCAGATGTTATTTGACTCCTCAATTAACAAAATCCTGAATTACCTAAACCCAAGGCTGCCTCAGCACTTCTGAAAGTGCAAGGCCCAGGTGAAAAACCTCCATTTACCTTCTGAGACCTGTGGCGAGAGATTTTGTAATATGTTCAATTTCTTAATCAAAATACCCAGGAAAAGGTAAAATGAAATTTCTTCACACTGTGTTATTGTCGGCAGGACTCCTGTGGGTTTGGGTTTTCTGGTTTGTTTTTCTTTTTTGTTTTCCTCTTTATTGCAGTAACAGAGAATTAGTTATGCAAACCAGATACTTGAAGACACCAAAAAAGCAGCTTTACCGTGTGCCACTGCTGCGGTTTATTATCAAACACACAAAGCTGTGGTTTAGTGGGGGGGGCCTGGCACTGCTGTCTTAATCTTAAGTGTCTTTTCCAACCTAAATGATTCTGTGAGTCTACAGTTTTGAATCATCAAAAAAAAAGAGAAAGTTGTGAAAAAATAAATTTCTGCTTTACAACCATGATCAGACAAAAGTCAGAGTGCTGACAGTGTATCTCCATATGAATCCCACTGCAGCACAGCTGCAGAGAATAGAAGAAACTGATTTGGTATTTGCAAATGTACATAAAAACTGTCACTGATGTATCAAAGCAAGCAAAGCCTGCCACTGTCACATCTGAGAAGAAAGCATTCAAATTCCAAGAATGTATTATTTCAAATAAAAAGGAATGTCAGGTGAGAGGAGGGAGAGACATACCCAGGTTTTGCCACATACTGAAGAGCTCATATGCCATCATCACTCTCATGTCCCCATACCTGGAAGAGGAGAGACACAACTGCCCATGAACAAAAACTGTCAAGGCAACCATGTGAAAAAAATAATCAAACCGTAAAAATAACTCACTTCACATTTATGCCAACATAAAAATATCAAACAGCCTGACTGATCACTGAACACGGTACTGGGAGATCTGCTTATTTATTTCCCAGGCATTTCCATATCCCAACTTTCACAATAGATCACAGAGATTTATGGTAGAAAAAGAAATCTCCGTTTTGAGGTGGGAACCCAACAAAACATCTCCTTACTTATCCAGGATCTTCTTCCTCTTGGCTGGTGTGGCATTTTCTAGTTGGAGACTTGGCTGGTTTATAAACAACACTGCCAGGCTGAAATAAGAGTTCCACACCTGTGACAAGGGAAGGAATTTGATACCGTTACACTCCGGGGAATAAAGTTTAAACAAGTGTAGGAACATGTCTGTTCCTCTGGATGTAGAATCGGACTGTTTATGTTGGTAATCAAGACATAATATGTATCTTAACTATTGAGATACTAAACTCATGAGGATGCAAACGGATTATTTAATTCCTGGTAGGAAGTGAAATTAAAAACTATAAAGGCAATGCCACTGTAATTTCCCCTTACAATCAGAGTTTAAAAATTACAATCAGACTTAAAAAATTAATAAACTTGGTGATTTCAGCAAAGTTTTACATTGGTTTTGCCATAGGTTAAATAGATTTTATCTGTCAAGTATCCCCAGAATCACATTACATTGTGAATAAAAGCCCTGTAATTCAGTCTGTTCTCCCAAAGAAATGAGGACACTGTACATGTCCCCAGGTACACGTCTGGCAGCCTTTCCTTACGAACACTGAACTGCTGCCCATCTCCAGCTACAGTGACATGGGGACAACACTCTCTAAGACCGTGTTCCTCCCAGTTCTATGCCAACAGCCAGAGGGAGAGACATTTACGAGGGGAAGATCAACAACTCCTCAGCTTCAGGAAAAACACTGCCTGAGTTTACATCCCATCAGCCATCAGTCTGAAGACAGCACATTCCATTAGCTCCACTGCTCATGGAGACAGTTGTTTCCTTTACAAAGGGCTCAATCTTCCCAATACCACCTCACACTGCATCTGTTCCACCTCCCCTCCATTCTACAGCAGATTCCCATTCCTGTCCTTTCTCTGCTGTGCTTCCTCACAGAGATAAATGCTGCAAATATAATCAGCTAATGCAGAGAGCAGCTCCTGCTCCTTTGTTACTGCTGGTTTTAAAAGAACATCTCCCGAGAATCAATTCTTACTTTAAAGTCAAAGTCTGTTTCCGTGAAATTCTTGTGCAGTGCAGAGGACAGGTACTGAACTGTTGTAACTATGATACTGCAGTCAAAAACAAAGAGAAGAAAACAAAAAGAGAACATTTGAATCTGGAGTACAACATGCTACAGTGGCAGGGGGTTCTGGTTTAACTGCAGGAACGGAGACAAGCAATCTCTGTGCAATCACTGTGAGATTTGCACACAAGTCACCCTTCTTTCTGTGCTTTGATGAACAATTTGCACTAAGGGATACAAGATTAAGAACCTTCACCATTATTGTAACTTCTAGAATTTACACAGGAGCATTTAAACTTGTCTATTTTGTGTAGCTGGGCCATGTGGCCTCCAGTGAAATGGAAGAATATACTGCTTTTCCTTCTATTTTAAGCAGAAAGATTTACTTTCCCCAGAGAAAAGCAACTCAAAGTCTGAGCTATCTTTATTCTTGGCTATACAGTGATCCTTTATCTGGCCTCAGATTCAACTCAAGATATTTGTATTCTGCCTATTTTTGATTCCCCGGGGCTTTTTTTGTTGGTGGCTAAAATTACACCTTAGTGAAAGGCAATCAAGGCACAGGATAAATTCCAGAATGAATAAATACCATGTAGATTCCAACTCATAATATTCTGTGATTCTGTGATAAGGCAACAATAGCATCAAAGAAAGAGCACTGCTCCAGTAACACTGCTGAACATGCCTGTGAGTCTAAGGGTTTGTGGCACAGTTAAGCCAAAGGGAACAGATCAACTGCAGCATCTGAGGGAGCTACTCATTCAGGTGGATTCTTCTTTTCCTACACAACTTCATTGGATCTTTACGCTTGAAATACTGAAATCCACTCCCTTCACTTGTCATTGGCAGGGGGGACTCAGAGTGCTCAGCTCAGCTGAGCAGGCAGCCCTTAGGAACAGTTCCGTGGTGTTTCCTTAGAATGGGAACCCTTCAGTTGTCAGTGAGTCAGGGGTAATTCCACAGCTAGTTTAGCTAAGGAAACTGGGAAATAATTCCAGCTGCCCTGTGTTCAGCACTGCTGCCAATGCAAACAGCACAGAACACAACCCACCAGAAGTAGGCAAATGAGAGAAAATGAAACATTAAAATGGTAGATGACAACTGAACTGAGAAATAACTCTGTATTTAATGCTTTGGGGTCTGCTCCTCCTTTTCCAAAATACCCAAGTGCTCCTTCCAGGTCAGTTAAGGATTGATGCCTACAGGAAGGGACAGGCCTGTTAACACCCCTTGGAGCTGGTCCTTGCCCTGTGTTGTTGGAGCTGCTGTGTCCCTCACCCCCAGGGCAGCTCCTTCAGCTCTCACCTCAACTCCCAACCCTGTGATGTCTGGTGGAGTTTAACAAACTGAACAAATACAGAGGTTTGGTCCAGGGTGTTGAAATAACTTCAGAATGAGGATGAGCACTCCAGAATTGCTGTCTCAATCCTTACACCTCAGCCTGACGACACACAGCATCACAGGCTTTAAATGCTCAAATTCTGATATCAAATGCCAGCACTTTGTACCTGCTTCTGTACTTACTTGCTGGTGAGCAATCTCATCACCATCCAGTCTCGAGGAAAGACACTCATCTTCATCAGGTTCCGAAACACACAGAAAATCTTCAGGAGGAACTCCTATCACATGGGGGAAGAAAACAATTAAAAATGACGGACCTATTTTCTTGATTACAAGGACAGTAAATCTAAGTGTGCTCCACTTGAGCTTTGTGTTGCAAGGACATTCACCTGCAAACATGGAAACAACACACAGTATTGGAATATGGCATCCACTACGTATTGAACAAGTTGCAGCTTCTTTTCAATCTTCACTTCCACAGTGAGATGAAAATCTTTATGTGCATAACTTTGTGTGACTTCTCATATTATCACCTGGAGTTCCAGTGTCAATTTGCAGCTATTTTCAAATGTACTGGACTCATAATCACTTACTTATGCATTAATTTATTTAATTTTTCTGTCCAAATTTCTTTGCACTTACATCACAAATTTGAGAACAAACCACCCATCCAAGCCCAATAAAACTCCTACACACATATTTTAAAATAGCAACTGAAACCCCCATTTCTGGCAACAAACAGCAGCAAAGATCTCAAACACATTCAGCTGCATATCTACTTTCCAAAACCAGCCCCAAACCTGAAGACCTTTCTGGGTTTTGAACACCCGCACCTCTATGTCTGTACAAAACAGCAGCAAGGATCAAACACGAAAAGCTCTTGGACTTGCAAACTCTGATTTTTTGTTTTGTTTTTCTTCCACACAAAATCAAGACAGAAAGTAGCAGCAGAGGGTTTCTTCAGAGCCATTCTGCCATCATGCTTTAATGGGGGGTGTGATTAATACCTTGGTGTAACCGAGCTCAGAGCAAAGCATTAGAAGGTCCTTGACTTTTGGCCTTATTTTGTCCTACCTGTAACAGTGATGAGTGAATGTAATACCTTTCCATGCCAGAAAAAGTACTGAAAATATTATTAAAGCAATATTTGAAGGGAAAAAATAATATATTTTATTAGGTCAACAGTAGAAAAAAAGAGTTGGGTATAAAATCTTCAGCTTTTGTGCTGCTCCTGGAAGATAACCTCAGATTACCAGATATTGGGACAGTGTTTGTTCTTATGGATGCAGACAAATTCCAACTCAGTGACCTTTTCACAGGTCTGACATAAGAACTACGTATAGTTTAAATAGCTTTTCAAGTATCTATTAAAATTCAATATTAATTAACTTAGCAAATCTTTTCTGTGAGCTATTTGAAAGTTACCAAAAAGTCAGCAATCTCAAATAACTATCAACCTGAGATACACTGAACTCTGCAACCTGAAGATAAGAAGTTTATCAGCCCCAATTCATCTCCCTCAGGTATTCAGCCTCTCTATATGCACAGAAAATATTTAGGAGCTGAAAGTCTATTCCAAAAGGACTTCTCATTGTTTCTCCATTTCATTTCTTAAGGCAACAGAAGTTCCTGCCACGTCACATTCTTCTTATTGAGCCTATTTTGCTGAGTGCCATGCTAATCAAAAGCATTTTATATAAAAAGCTTCTTCAGTTGTAAGATTATTATGCCTTCCAAACAAGCTGCTGTTGGAGGTACTTCTCTTTCCTAGAAAGCTCGTTTCTGCTTTTGTGTGATGTGCCACTTCAAAATGTCAGAGACAAAAAGTCATCAGCAAGGTTTGTACCCCACCCCAACCCCCTGCTGTTCACAGAGAGCCATAATTTAAGTTTATGTTCACAAAGAAACATGCAGCAAATGCAGTGGTAAGGTTATTATTTCCCCAAAAAGATCTAATCTGCTGGAGACATTTGTGTGCCCCAAAAGGCTTGAAATTCTCTTTTGGCATGAAATCAATGCCCTTTGTAAGAAAGCTCCAGTGCATATTGAACACCTAGAGAAGTGCTGTATAACAACTGACTTCACATTCATAGGACTAAAAAAAACCCTGCTCCTCTAAGTGTGTTTTATATGGCACTATTAGGATATCCTTTATGTCCAACAACATCTGTCTTGGGACTCCATTTGCTGCTACAGGGATAATTCAATGCCCTGGGGTCTTACATAGTCAGAGCTGTTGTGTTGCAAAAAACATTTAAGTGAAAGGAAGGTCCATGAATAGAGCACCAGAGGATGGCACTGATTAGTAGGCAAGTGATGCTGGAGGGATTCCCCTCTGCTCTCCCATTCTGAGGGAATCACTCCACAAACATCACATCTTGGTGTACCTTCAGCTCATCCTTGCTTTGGAAGTTGTCCAGTAAGTGCTGGAAGTGAGTGTCTGACATCTGACGAAGCAAAGATAAAAGGCAGGAGACATATTCTCCCTGTTGAGCAAATAAGAAACTCTTTTCATTCACACAATCTGAAATTCAACAAATGTGGAACTTAACCCGGGGGAGGGTACAAAGGGAGGGGTCTGAAATGGCCCCAATGCCTGTGAGAGGACAGCTGACATGCACAGAGATTAAAAGTACTGCAGGTTAACAGCTCCTGAATTACTGTTAATCCTCAGGAATACACCTCTTGGAGGCTTCTCCATAGATGACAGTTTTAAAAATCTTTTCAATCAGTGTTGTAATCTAATAAAAAATAATTTAAAATTATTAATACAGACATGAACAAATTGCCCTCCAAGCATGCAAGTTTTGACAATCACCTTTTCCAGGTACTTAATATCCAGTCTCCACACTCAGTATCAGAGGTGTGACTGCAGGTCATGCCGACAGACCAGGAATCATTTGAATTAATTGCCTCAGACACTCAGACCAGTGTAGCAATGACAGCCTGGGATCAGGCTGGGCTGCAGAAGGTGTCTGGAATCTTGTCAATATGTATATGGCTTATCAGTGTTCCCCGAGAGCCCAGCTCCAGTACTGACAGAACTGCAGTCAGATACCCTGAGCACAGTTTGCATGAGCTACAATTACATTTCTGCCCTGCAAAGCAGATGCAGCCTGACCAGTTACCACAGCATCCCAAAGTGTTTTCCAAAGAGGAGCTCCCCCATTTTACACATCTGAAAGCAAAGCACAGAGAAGTTAAGCAATCTGTCCAAGAGAACAAGCAAGGTGGTGCCAAGAATGTCAGGACTGGTCTTTTGGCTGCCAGTTCCTTGCACAGCTCTATTTTTTTCTGCAATAATGAGCAACTAATTTGGAAAACATACAAACTACATTCTAAGCAGGATCAACAAGAATCCACATATCACTGTGCTGTGAAATGTAAATTCAGGAAATACAAGGGGATTTTCTACTAGGGACTGTCCATTCCATTTTAATTTTTTTTTTCTAATGGGTCTAACACAGCTTGTTCCAATAAACTTTCCAGGGCTGAACTTCATTAGGAGGAAAGGTGTGCTGTTATGTGGGAGGTGGCATGTAGTAAATAGCAGCAAGTCAAATGGCAGGAGTCAAAGGAAACTGAGATGTTACTGGACATTTGCAAGCCAGATCCTTTCTTGTCCTGTATCAAAGAACATCTCGTTGTCTGAGCCAGCAAGGAAAAATACAACCTCGTGAGAAGTGTACCTCAGTGCACATCTGCCCCCAGCAGCACTGCTGAGCTTTCAGCCTCTTGATAAAAAAGCAGGTCTAAAAAAAGGATGTTCCAACAGCAGCTCAACATCCTACATTGTGCAAAAGCTATATCAGACTCCGACAAGCAAAAATAGACTAAAATAGGCTAGAATAGAAAAGGGCACAAATCCAGGAAAGAAGAAAGCTGAACAGCAAAATTGTATTCATTTTCTTCCCTTCCAGTGCATGGCAAAGAAAAGTTTCTTCCCTGTGGCTAATGCTGGCAGCCTGGACACAGGAGTGGCTTCTCTCTCTTACCTCACCAAGCTCAACAGCCCATTTGACTTAAGATTTGTTAATTTTATTTGAAAAAGTATAATAGTGACCCGGGACAGAAGTTCTCTGGGGTGTTTAGCAAAGGGATTTAACTACTGAGCACTGCAATATTTCCAGTCACGGGAATCGCAGCCTGATGCTCATCCAGCCCTTGCTGACACCCACTTAGGGGAGAAGCCCTGGGCAGCTTCCCAACAGCTCAAGTTTTAAACAGTAAGTCTCAATCACAGCTTCAAAGACAAACAAGAAAATAACCTGGAAATCCAGAAATGCTTCCCGAGCTCCAGTGCTTCCTGCAGCCCTCACTAGTGCATGGAGGAAGGAATAGGTTTGTGGCTTATTAAGGGAAAGAGACAAAAGCCCTGGGTGTTCATGCAGCAGAGATGGTGATGAGGTGCCAGTGGTGGTGAGGGACTGAACCAGAGGTTAGAGAAGCAGGAAATAGAAACTGATTGTTAGTTACTAACAGTGATTTCTGCTGTGCACTGCGGGCAGCGCTGCCCTCTTACCGCCTCCTGAGACTGCGATTTACTCATGATTGTAAGCAGGGTTTGTAAAAGCACGTCCAGGAGGCTCTCCACCATCATCTCAACCTCCTCCACGACATCTCCCTCCTACAGCAAGTGGTGAGCAAACACACAGTTAGAAACTGGGGAGAATGGAACTGGCAAAGACAATTCTGCTGAGTCAGCCATACCACGACCTCGTTTGGACAGAGAGCTCCATAACAGAGGTTCAAAGTGCAATCAAATTCCTCATTGGTGCCAGATCCTCTTGTTCTGCCACTTTGTGTGTGTGTATTACCTTGACAGTCTCTGATGGAAACATTCCTGGTCACAGCCATAAAGTTAAATCTATAATCAAAGGTCTAGAACACAGTGGGATCAAATCATATTCAAGAACCTTTATTCCATGGCAGGGTTACTTTAACTTATTTCCATGAGACCTTTCATTTTTCCTTTCACACAGAACCATGACTCTTAATTGGAAGTACACACTGGCATGAATTATATTTAGCACCGTGAGCTTCCTACTTCAGATTCAGGTGGAGAAACCTCCCCCCCCCCTCTCTTTGTGAGCGTTCCTTTAAATGATCTGGTTACCATTTGTGATCAGAGTCTTATGACCATCAAGGCTGGGGGTTTGAACTCAGCAGCAATTTCCAGAACTAAGTGGGATTTCATTGATTGGATAATTTTAGAGTATTCTCTTAATGTGAACCACAAAGTGCTAGTTACTGTCTCCTGCAGAACTACAAGTCCTTGAGCTGTGTAAAGCTTTTACACTCCACTGACATCTAAGTTCTGGGCTTGGATGAAGAAAATTAAACAGTGTCAAACCTGGTGAATGCGTGTGTGTTTCTCCCCTCCTAAGAGCAGGAACACTCTGTAATCAGAATGCTCTGAGTCACACACACAGATCCAGACCCTCAATTCAGATGTTCTCCTGCTGACAATTAGCATAATTTTGTTTTTAAAAGGTTCTTCGAAAAACCCATATTAACCTCTAAGGGTCTCTCAGTCTTCATTTTACTAAATCAGTGGTGGAATGAAACGAAAAATAATCAAGCAGCAGATTTACCAAAGAACTGGTCTTGATTATGGAGAAGATACTACTGAGGATCCCAGAGCAGATAAGGAGCTCCTTCTGCTGTCGTAGGTGAAGGTGAATGTGGTGAAGGACTACAGGCAGCAGGATGCGCCGGGACTCTGGAAGAAGGAAAATAATTTGAAATTTAAGGAAGGAAAATATTTATAAACCATTACAATGGATGGTTTAAACAAGATTCTCTGGTGTTATTAGTCTCACCATTTACTGAGTACAATAATTTTAGTGCACTAACTTTAGGTCCTCACTACAGGGAAGATAAACCCAATGGAGCTTTATATCTCCCACATAACTTCTTTCATTCAGACATACTCTTATGAGATAAACTCACAGTCCTCAACCAGTTTGCATTCAGTGCTTAAAGGTTTTATTTTTAATTCTTACTTTTTAAAGTGTAATATGCAAGTAATAACAATCAACTTTTAAGAATTTTAAAAATTCTTGAAGAATTCAATAATTACTAGCACCGAACTAAAAAAATACTAAAGTTAAAATGTAAAGCTTAATGACACTTTAAAGCAATGTGGTGGGTTTCTCACACGACAATCCCCCTCCCCTGTTTCTCAGGCATAAGCTGGCTGGAAAGGTTTCCTTCCTATCCATGGCAACAGCAGCAAAGCATCAATTTTAACAATCAATTTGTTAGTGTACATGTTTGTATCAACTTTCTGTGACTACATACAAGTTATCCATGATGGATTTATAAAGTACTTGCAGTGAACATACATCACAACAATGCTGCCAAGATACACCACTGCCAACATTCCTGGTGCCCAGCCATGACCAGTTTGCAGCAGGGCAGCTGCCAGCCCACAGCAGCCGCAGCCCTGGGTGCCGGCTCACCTGGGAAGGAGAAGAGGCGGCTGTCGACGGTGCGAGCGATGGACTGGAGCTTCACCACGTCCATGGACTGGCCGATGTGCACCGTGCTGGGCATGCTGCCCAGGGTGCCCCGCACGAACTCGGCCACCTCCTGCACCGTGAACATCTGCAACAGCTCATCGAAGATGGCGGGGAAGGAGTTCAGCAGAGCGGCCTGGGGAAGGACGGCAGGAACTCAGCACTGGGGACGCTGCAGCTGCAGCCAAGTGCGGGGAAATGGGAACAGTAGAACTGAATTAAGGGTCTGCTAAAGGCTACAGAATAGCCTGGTATGGCTGGGGTTTGTGTTTGGGATTCTTGAATCTCACAGTGATGTAAGACTCTCTCTATACAGTGTATACAAATCGAGTGCTGCTGCAATATTCTTGCAGTACGTCGAGCACAGCTTTGAAAGGATGCAATTTAGGACACAGCTTGTAAGACAGAAAAAAATGAGGCATCAGAAGACAAAAAATAGTCCATTTTTGTGAATTTACTTTTTTCAGTAAATACAAAACTTGCTTCTGATTAGAGAGTGCCATACCAATTTCTGTACTAAGCAACTACCTAAGACAGTTAAAACTGTGTAGAAAGTATTCTTAAGAATATACTGCCAGACCCTTAACCATAGCAGCACTGCCATGTGACATTAAGGATTTCTGCAGCAGGGGTGGGGTGTGATTTCACGTGAAACAGCCATCACATCATGCAAGTGCACATGTGATTCTTGCAGTAACAGATATTTCCAGTAAGCTGGAGCTATCCTTGGAAGTGCTTCTTCAAGTGCAGACAGTGTCAGCACAACAGCAACAAAAAACTGTTCATCTCTTGTTTCTCATTTTTCAATTAATTTCTTCACAAGAATAGAAAATTCCACAGATTGCCCTATGCTCAAGTTCTGTGGACTTGGTGTCCTACCAGAGAACTTCCACACACCTCTAATGTTTTAAAATTCTTCTTTCTTCCTCCACATCCTACCCTACATCCATATCTGCTTCATCATTATAACTATGTACTTCAATTCCTGGATGGTTGCTTCCTTGAACTGGCCCCACCTCCACACTTCCCTTCTTGCATTTCCACCTCCCTTGCCTGAATTTCTCCACACGAACCACACTAATTTCCTGCAGAATTTCAGATTTACCCGACTTTGTGCAGATCTCTGTTCAGCTCTGCCCTTCCAGAGCCTCACCACCTATCAGTATTTCCTTTTCCTGACAGTTGTTACCCCACTGCACAAACATTTCTCTGTCTCTCCCATACTAACATGCCTCTCCTAATCCCATATAATACCCAGCCTCCTCCTTTGCCAAGTCCAAGTATCTTTCTTTCAAACAACAGCAAAATCTGTTCAGTAATCTTTGAGCAAAATCCAAGTTACTTTTACATCTAACACCGTAGAGTTCACTAAATTATTCTGAGTACAAATTTACCTTTCTCTCTCAACATCTTGTTTTGTTACAATCCACTCAGATTATACAAAACCCCACAAAGCCTCCTGGGTGTTGTCACCTGTTTGTTCCTACACACCTACAGTGTACTAACCAAATAAACAAGTATTAGTCATTTCAATTGCTCATGGTACTCCTGGAGGGTTGTAACAGCCACAAATCCAGTTATTGTCTTAATCTTTGGGATAACACAAGTGAAATTACAATACTGGCTCAACAAATCCTTATAGGAGTTTTCCTAAACTTTCTAACTATTACTTATAAAGCAGAAGGATTTCTGTATATCCAGTAGCAATCCAAGGGCCTGCACGGGATCTCTTCAGGAAGCTCTGGAGCTGTCCTGAGGCTGCATCATTTCATCAGTTCCTTGAAGGGCCTGTTTCTGTGTAACACCCTAAAACACCCTTGCCTGGAAGGAAGGAAATCAGTTTTACTCTCATTGCTGGAAAGAACTATACTGAGCTCTCTCAAATATCCTGGAGAAGAGGACAAGTGAGAGGGAAATTGTTTGCCAGGGCCTTGAGTGTTTCTGTAGGTATTTAACAGTTGTCAGATTTCCAGAACTAGTAATGAAATAATCAACAAATCCCTGGCTCTCCCGAACAATGTGACTTACATAACCTTGTGTACACCCTCAATACTGTCTTTTCAGTGTGTGGATCCCATAAACTGTTCCATTAATAACTGAAATACTCCACATCTCCTAGTTTTAAAGTACCAGCCACTTAAACATTAAATTCCAGTTTACATGGAGGAAAAAGAGGGTTTGGGGTAGGGAAGAGAGATTAACTGAGAACATCCATGACAAAACACTTGTGCACTTGTGAGGATCGTTACTTACAGAATTAAATGACGGCCTTGACGTGCCACCACATTTTTGTGGGACACAAGTCCCGGCTCCGCTCGCCTGCCCTCCAGGCTGGGAGGCCTATGGGGCAAGTGGGGTCAAGGGGCAACACAGTGGCAAGGGGAAAACAAAAAGCAAAACTTTTCAAAGATTAAACCAGGACAGGCTTTACAAATTACAAAAGTCCAAAGTAAGAAATACCATAGTGAGAGAAAGGAGGCGAAAATAACTATGAGAAACAAAGAGAAAAAGGGAAAATACCCCCAAATCCTCCAAGTGAGTCTCCCTCTGTGTTTGTGACAACATAACTGGAAAACAATCAGAAGATGCTGTTTCCATTCACCATCACTTTGTCTGCAAAATTCTGTGCACTGATTTCTCGTGTTCCTGGCTCATCTTACCATACCCACTAATGAGTGATTAAGTCAAAGACTACAGCAGCTGTTCTCAAAACCTTTCAGAGCAGCTCCTTAAGAAAGAGATCACACCACTGGCAGCTTCCTTAACCGGTGCAGTCACTGCTTGGCTGCGACACTCACAGCAGCTGCTTCTCTGGCAAACCACAGCAGGTGCTCAGAACATCTGTAGCTCTGCATTAGTGATAACAAATCACCCTCATGGTACCAGGGTGCTCCATTCTGGCCTTCTCTCAGCACAGGCACAACACGGCACATTTGACATTGCTATTTAAAACTTTTAAATGCAGAAGTATGTAATGCAGTACAGTGGCCTTTAAAACAGAAAACAAAACTTAGCAGCAACCTTACTCCATTTGAGTAGTGCATCTTAAGCCCAAGTGAATTGCCCTGAGCCATATCCAAAATGATGTATTAAATATGAGTGTGGGTACCACAGTTGTGCTCATGGTCAGGCTGCACATAATTCTGACCATCATTTTAGTGTATGATGGAATTTGTTAATCTGAGTGTGAATATATCAGCAGAACTTCTCTACTCTGATGCTGCTATGATTGTAAGTATTAATTTGAGCCAGTACAACTAAGGACTTAAAAATTCCTGAGGCCAACCATAAAATACATGAATGAGACTTGAAAATGCAGTTTACTTGTGTGAAGAGCAAGAACTGTGCTCTCGTGTGACAAATCACTTTCCCCTTTAGAGGTCCCAGTCCAGCTCACCTGTGCAAAGCTACTGCCTAATACCATTAATTGGCTGTGCTGTTTTCCAGTATCATCAGCTTGTTAGAGGGGAAAACTCCACTAATCTGCATTTAATCCCCATGTGCCCATACCTACTACCCGTGCAGGAAACAGCTGCCTCCTGGTTTGCCAGTGGAAGTGCAGAAAACAGCAAACCTGTGTGAAGATGAGAGTCTCAGAGCTCCTGCTGTCCAAGCTGAGCACAAATCTGATGGACTGGAAAAGCTCCTGGATGCTGGAGCGGAACTGCTCCTCCTCCATTCCACAAGTAGCTCTGGAGTAAAGGATCCGAGATTGGACAATGAACTTGAAAAGATATTCCAAGGCCTTAAGGAGCAGGAGAGGAAGGAGATCAAGATAGAGAAAAAGAGAGAGAGAAAAATAAAGGACCTTTAAAGAGAACCAGGAAAGACTCTAGTGCATAACAACTAAATTCTTCAGCTTTAGGAAGAAGAAAGAAAACCAGGTTTTATTAGTTATGTGATTGGGTTAAGGAAGAGCTACTCACAGGCAGGTACCCATTTTCAACCAATAATTGTTGTTACCAGCATGTCCCACTAGCAAAAAAAGCATGCACTGAAGTCACACAGACAAATTTGAGGAAAATCCTGGTGAAGGTAAGAAATTTCTGATTTTCTCATGACTTGGCACAAAGCTTGAAGTGTCTGGAGAAGCTGTTCTCCTGTTTTCTTTCAAATTGTACCATTAATTAGTCGAGTTAGCTAACCCAGGCTGCAATCACTGGACTGTCAGTGGAACAGAAGGATTACCTGGAAATAGGAAAATCTACTTTTCAACATGAACGCTAGATGCACCTTTATTTCTGCCAGCCACATGTACAACAGACATAAATGCAGATGCAGAAAGAGAAGAGCAGCATGTGACAAGCAGCAGCACTGCAGAACTCCTGTAATTCCCTGTGGAAGCTGAAATGGCAGAAAAAGCTCCTGTTTTTTCATTGTTCCTCAATCCAGACAAAACCCACCTGAGGTTCTACCACTGGAGGATAACTGAAGATGGAAGGGCATCTCCTAGAGACACCTCCAAAGTTCTGCCAGGATTAGTAGGGACAATAAAACTGTCTGTGGAGCCATGTGTGGACACTTTGATACAAAAGGCTCCAGGGAGACACAGGCTGCTGCTCCTGGATGCAGCTCATGTGGGGCTCGGGGTGTGTATATAGTGTGTATGTAAAGAAGCATGATGGCATATATTCTAGCACAGGTAGAGATCTCATTTTGTTTATAGCTCCTCACAGTTTCACAGCAGTTTTTTGAGAATTAAGAGCAGTCTTGATGGACATCAGAAATACTCTAGAGCACCATGTGGTAATGGCAGGGCTGGAAACCAGAATCCCATGAGAAATCTGCATATTCACCATGAAACTACAGGCCTGGTCAAGGGCCAAAAGAGAATACAGAGGTATGTCAACACCAGCTTTAGGCTACTACACTTAACAGCTAATTCAGGGGAAAAGGGATCCAGGGCTATCCTGTTTTCTCAGTTGAACTACTAATACAAGGAATACAGTGAACACACCGAAGACCACAGAAATTCCCAACAGTAGGATCCAGTACTAGTAATGGCACATTAGCAGTGATAATGGGTTTGGTACAAACTTGCCCCAAGTGCCTGATGTGACATCTGGAAGGAAAGAAGAAAAACTATCATGTCACTGTAATGGAAGATGACCTTAATTTGGGACTGTCTGAGTAAGATGTGGCAGCAGTGTGGGTGGTGGAGGATGTGCTGTTAGGTCTGCATAGCTCTAGTGGTAATTTTAATTTCTGTGCTTGGAAAGGCTGGAGCTGTCAGGTGTTCAAACTGACCTCTCCCTCATGGAGGGAACGGCAACAGTCCAGGCAAGCCCCAGGGAACACAGCCTGGGATCACTGGACAGAAAGGACCTGACTCAAAAACAGGAGGTTGAGTAACCCAGCTTCTGAAAGATATTCCAGCATTCGTATTTTTAGTATTGCCAAAGAGGACTGCTATGAGATTCAAAAAATGCAGATCACATAGGGACAATATCCTATATCTCTATTTGCTGCTCTGCACAGAGCACTAATGAGTGCTTTGAGAGCACTTGGAAAATCTCCTCAAAGTCATTCCAGCTAGAGATCTTCCTCTCATCTCATAATTTTAATAGGTTTATTTGCAATTAAAAACAAAAAAAAAAAAGGGAAGGATAAGGTTGGGGGAAAAAGAAAGAGTAATTTCTTGAAAAGATGTCTGCACTATTTTTACCATTCCCTATGAATCCATGGTTGAAGAATATAACAAAGCAGATGTAAGTATTACAAAAGACAAAGCAAACACTGGTGAAAAGCTTTTATATTATCTCAACAGGATACTAAAAGATCTGCAAATATGTCGATGGCAGTGACACTGTGCTTCACCTGCTTGTACCTGTAGTGTGAGAGACAAAGTGCCAATGGCTGCCACTGCTTCCAGTTCTGCGAGTGCCCAGACTCAGTGTTTGGACACAAACCTACCCCGAGTGAGGACTTCCTGCAAATTTTGGAATCTTGTATTTAAGTACTTGACACACCATCTTCCCAGCTTGCAATTGCACAAGGTAAAACCAATATTTCCTTTATTCTCTGATTTCCCTGTAATAGCACCAAATCCACTGCCATTGTTCACACCCTGCTGGAACTCTGTGCCTCCCTCTGAGATCACACCCCCATCATGGAGCTGCAAGTCAGGCCCTGTGCAGTGCTCCTTCCAAGCACCTCCATCCAGTTAAACACTCATTTATCTGCTGCTTAAAATACTCCACAACTTCAGCCCACAATAACATGGAGCTGTGCCACAGGCAGAAATGAAAAGCTACTCTAGGATGCACAGCACCTGTGCCAAATACATTTAAATACACTGCTGCTTGAAGGGCAAGGTGTAGATCACATAAATGGAGTATGTATGCACTGGCCAGGTAAACAGGTCCCACTTAAGTTCTCCACAGGGCTGAGAAAGCACCTAATGAGTCATAATTCTTCTACTTTTTTTCTGCACATAGTGAATCTCCCCTCAAATGACAATTGTGGATATATATATATATATATAATGTATATATATAGAAATAAACTCTGGCTAAACAATTACAAGAAGTCAGTGCCACACTACCCCTGATTTTATTTCCAGCCTCCCCAGCCCTTCTGTAGTCCCAGGTGTAAGATCCAGCCAGTACTTCCATTGGACACATACCCTCATTGCCTCCTGGATGTGGTCCTGGCGCACGAGCTCAGCTGAACGGTCCATGTACCACTTCAAACAGCGGATCAGCTCCCTGAGAACAACAGCAACAAGAGCCTTCAGCACTAACTTCAAATTAGACAGGCCACAAACATTTTGGCTTAAGGAGAGATCTGCAAAACAGCCTCATTTCACTTCATTTCAGTGGACAGGTATTGCTGTCCTCGATAATGAATTTATATAACATTTACATTTACTTAAGTTTCAAACCCAGAAAACAATTTCTCCTCTGTAATTGACTTAGATCAAAAGGAACACTAGGAGAACATAAAAAAATATGTTACACCTCTTATTTTTAATAAAAAACCTCCAGCTTTAGTTTAAGTAGAAAGTTTTTAGGAGCTAAGATCCCAAGGAAAACACATGCATCTGTTTGCCGAAGCACAAAAAACTATTTGCATTCATTTATGAAGGTGTATTTAACAGATGCTTTATTTCAGACATCAGACTGCCCAGAACATTTGTTTTGCCTGAAAGAGGAGATAATTAACACAAAGTAGAATGGCTTTTTACCCTTTGACCATGGCTGTGTATGTAGTGTTGTGTAACATCCAGGGATTTCTACCTGCCACTGACAGAATACTTTTTATAACACAGAAATGTGAATGACACCAATTAAGTCCAAACCAATTATAAGCTCTTTTCAATAGTTTATTATGGCCAACGAGATAATATGATCAAACATACAAAAGAAACAGCCTAAAAGAAAAGAAAACCACCCTGGAGAACTGTTACTACTGCAAAAATGTCTCATTCTCTGATGCAAGACTTGAATACCACAGAATGAGTGTCAAAGTGACAGTGCAGTTTAAATTTCTGGTCTACTGAAATTATATTGCAACCACAGAACATCATCTTATGTGAACACCTGTCTACTCTGGAAAAAGAAATTACAATTAGTTCTCTAAACTTTCACCCAAGTCCTGTATCCCAACACACACACTGCTTAGGACAAGGAATGTTTATGCTCTTTGTAGCTCATCAGTACAGACTGACAATGAGTTGTTGCTGAGCCTTTTTTCAGTTAAAAAAAACATTTTAAAAATTGCCAGCTCAGAAAGGCAAGAGAAATGGCCACACTCAGCCAGAGGTGACATTGAGCAGCTCTACCCTACAGCTGAGCTGGAAAACTTCCAGCTGAGCAGCTCCGCCCTGGGAAACCACTGCTGACAGGAGGGTTACCACTCAGATGGTGACATCATTCCCAGACTTACTGATGCCATCTCCCAAAGCCATGGATAAACAAAACCTACTTGTAAGCCAGAGCTCCTGCAAAGTGCTTCTGGATGTAGGTGTCCATCACCGGCCGGAAGTGGAAGTACTTGCTGTCACGCAGCAGGTTGATGATGAAAACCTGTGGGAGATGAAAGAGTGAACCCACACTGAACAGAACTGCACATTGCTGCTAAGGATAAACATGTTACCCAAGCAAAGAACAGTGAAATAGCTGAACCCCTTTAAACAACCAGTATCTGTGGTATCAGATGTTCCTGTCTGCTGCTCCCAGCCGAGAGCAGACTGCTGCCCTTGGATCTGCCGAGGTTGTCCTGCCCTCCCCACCCAAGATCATTACAGAAAACATAAGGCTGGGTCCAGCTGAATATTCAATACTTTATGGCAGCAAAATACTAGCAACATGATCATAAGAAGCTTAAACCTCACTGGGCATGGCACAAACAGCAATCCATCAGCTTACCAAAGACTGAAAGACCAACAGACCATACTTCTCTGTGTTGTCATCCAAAACTACAAACAACGTGTCCAGAATATCTTGTAGGAACTAAAATAACATGAAAAAAGGAACTCAAATCAAATTGTATTCAAGAGGTTATTTATCCCCTGCTTTAATTAGTTCATACATGTTTATGTCTGTGTGAAACACTTGCCAAGGACAAACAACTTCAGGTTCATCCATATCCTGCAACAGATTTTAGTTTGTTTTTACTAAGAGAATTTTTTCTCTTTACAAGGAATATTTTAACCAAAATGACAGAAAAACAAAAAATAAGGAATATGTAGTGCATGCCTGATTTGTTAACTTGACTGAGTGTTGATCTCACTGTGAGCTGACTGAAAGTACTGTCTAATGACTGGAGAATGAAAGAGTTGTTTTGCCACTCCTGTTAGTGTATCAGGTCCTATTAGCATCAAATTTAAGGCTTGGGAGAACATTAACTGGTGCTTCAAATTATGTTTAATATTGAAAACTTTTGTTATATGACAGCAAGTAAAGCTTTTCTAACAAGCATTAATTGGGTCCTGTTACATATTACCACTTATTTCTTTCACCTGTAACACCTGAGCTTGCTGAGCACTGACAACTCTGATTTTCCTTCTGAAAGCACAGTTCTCAAGCGGATGAGTACGGAGGAGGATGCTGGAGAGCATCAACTGCACATTCTCTCACGATTTTTTAATCTATTCAATTTAAATTTCTGATGCAGCAAACAACAAATATATTACGACAACTTATGAAGTCTCTGAAACAATAAATTTTTCTTTCTGAATTATTACATTCTGTCCTTCATATTCCAGTGCCAAATGGCAGCTGATTTATGGAAGGAATCAATTACATCTCCCCATGATATAATTTAATCCATATCTTTGCCTTTCTCTACAAAAAACAGATACTTGCACTGCCCTGCAAAACAAAGCGTACAAAACATGACATTCCAATACAGATAGGGTTTGTGCTCTTCCATTACTGTCACCAAGTTATTATGCCAGATATGGCAACATTCAAATGAGTTACAGTGAAGTGGCTTTAATCTTACATTCTAATTAAGTGATGGGATTGTCTCTGGTTTCCTCTTCTTGGTTTTTTTTGCTATTACAAACCATCCTATAGTGGCGAGTGTCCCCATTTCTCATGTGGGAGACCTGGATCAATTCCCGCCAGGAGGCAGTGGTGCTGTGTGAGAGCTGGACTCCATGATCCTTGTGGGCCCCTTCCAATTCAGAACATTCTGTGTGATTCTGTGTGTGATCTTTTACTTCCAGATTTAAAGGAATGCAATTTTTACTGACACCACAAGCATTGGAATAGTTTGAGGTTCCCTGGACTTAATGAAGCTCAGCTCACACAAAGATTGTCATGGAGAGCAACAGTGGTTACAAAACATGGTGAAATGAGGAGCTGAGAGACAGAAAACTGATGCACTGATGGTTGGATGCACCAGAGAGCACGTGGTGCTCCAGGCAGCAGTTCACAGTGCAGGGACAGGAAAAGGGAGTTCCAGGATGGTTCACTGGCCCCTGAGCAAAACTCAGCTCCCAGAGTTTCACATTTCTCTCTCCTCTACAGGGACATTTGGAAGATATTTGCAAAACAGGAATACAGACCCACTCCACTGCCTGTTTGAGGAGGCCCAGTTTGCTGAGTCTCGAAAGGACTATTCACACTTAGGTAAGTCCACGGACTGTCCTTTAGGAAATAGTTTGGACCAGGTTAGACTGCACTGACAGTGTCTGTGTCTGCACCAGCAGCTGTGTGGGCCTGCAGGCTGCAGGGCCCAGGACATGCAGTGTATGTGGCTGTTTTGATCCCAAGCACTAATTATGCACTGAAGTGCATCTTCCTGCTCAGTTTCACACGATAATAAAATCTCAATTCCCAGTGTGAATCCAAAAGCACCGTAAGAAGGAACATTCAGGAGTGCTCTGCAGCTCTGAATTCACTGGTTATCACAGACATCCAAAGACTGTTAGTTCCTGTCTTACCTTAACAATTTCTTCACCACTGACATGTCTCAGTCTTCCCAGAATATCCATCACACGATCTGGGTAAGCTTTCCATTTCAGCAGGGCAAGCAAATCCACTGCAGAACAGAGGGACAAAGAACTGGAACCACAGACGGGAAAATGGAAACCCCAGACCCACAACAGATTCATCCCATGCTACACTTCACCTCTTACACATATACAACAGAAAACAAGAAGGAAAACACATGGTAAGTCAATACCGCTAAATTAATAGAGGAATGGTAAAGTGCTTTAAAAAGAGTAAAGGTTGAATTTTTCCCCATGCAACTTGACACTGCACTGTGGACAATTCACTCCTATCATTTCATGCTTCAGGGATGTTGCTGTGACATATTTTTATTTACTTAGTAACTCTGTAAAAGCCAAAGAAAGCAAACTCTGAGCTATGTAGAAGTGCTAACACTGAATTTTTTGTTCCTCAATCATTTAATGAAAATTAACTTTGTTTTAACATATTACCTGTGTAATGTACTTAGATAATGTCTGCAATTTCCCTGCCATCTGTCAATATCCTGATTTCATCAAATACAGTTTCTGCTCATTTCAATGTCAGTAAACTAAAAAAATCCCAACCGACCAAAAAAGCCAAAAACCCCCAAAATTACAACGAAGGAGTATTTCAGTAAAATAAAGCACAAACATACCCATCTTATTGCTCTTTTTCATAATTCCTGCTGCCTTGGGCAATTCTGCAGGAGCAGCTACTCACCATTCTGGGTCAGTTTGGTAGAAGAAAGCTGCGTGGAGACTGAGAAGGTCTCTTTGGTGCTGCGCTGGAAGATGAGGCTGGAGGGGATGTTGGGGCAGCCATTGTAATCCTCTTTGCAGCAGGGCAGCCCCAGGTACAGAGCATGGTTGTTAAACGTGCTGTTCTCATCACACTGTGGGCACAGGACAACAAATGAGTTCTACCTCGTCCACCTTCATCCCACACACTCACCTGAGAGCAGTACACTGACAGTAATTGCACTGAACTCCTTTTTAAGGTGCACAAAAAACACTTCTAAAAGCTGTGCTTTGGGGCCACAAAACAGACCCAGCTCTACAAAGAGGGGTCTTCTGAGCACTGACTCTTCAGAGCTTATCACAATATTCCAACTCTACACTTTAGAGCTGCTGCAAGTTGTCCTGAACAAATGAACCCCGGCCAATCAGCAGGAAGGAAAAGCCCCACCCCAGCCCCTTGGCCGGGGGCTGCCAAGCTGCAGCACTGGAACACAAAGCATTTGAAGTATATCACAGGGCCATCATAGAGAGTGGTGCCACAGCCTGGCAGAACTGCTAAATGCACAGGAATGTGTCTGAAGTCAAAATGGATGGGATGAACAGCAGGTAAATCATCACCATCCAAATGGAAAAGGTGAGTTGTATCATGGCTCTATCTATGCCATGTGATTTTGAATTTATAAAATTCTGAAACTGCTCTTACATATTTCTAGTGAGGGGGGAAAAGGATAATGCCGTGATCATTGTTCATTTAAACTGAAGTAGAAATGAGCAGGTGGAAAGTCTGCAGAGAACTGGTACCTTATAAACATAAAGCTCATGGATATCATCTGACAAGGTGGTGCCGTCATCTCTCATCAATGGGGTGAAGGCAAAACCAAAGAGCTTCTTTTCTCCCTTGTCTTTTGCTGTAGCAAGAGACAGAAAGAAGGAATTGCATTTAAACATACCTGGTCTCTCCATACACTCCACATGGTTACTCACCCTCTCCACATGCCTAACAAAGAGCATGCAGCTCACAGAACAAACAATTCCACTAATTTCTTCTTTCCAATTCTATGCAAAGGACTGACAGGTCTCAAATTAAACAAAAACATGCCAAACATAGCCAAATATAAACTAGTCATCCTGTAAAGAAAACATTCTACTGAGAAACACAACAAAAGAACAGCAGGGGAGAACATGTACCAAGTGCTCTGCCCTGCACAGGTTGTTCACCATGTTTTCAACACTGTTCGATAAGTTCAGTGAACAGCTGGTGAGCAGCAGGGCCCCTTCCCTGTATTTCAGGCTGGCACCCCTTTCCTGCATTCCACCCAGTAACAGCCTCATCCCAACATGAGCTGGCACTGGAAGGACGTGGGGTGCTCTAGGCCAGGTTTGGCACTCACTGGAGCAGTGTCTGAACTCGAAGCGCAGGTGGGAGCCACGGAACCTGTCAATGGGGATGGGCAGCTTGATGATCTCCCCCCAGCGAGGGCTGTTGTTGTGGTACAGCACGAAGGAGTGGTAGGCACTCCTGCTTGGCTCTCCTGAGCCCAGGCTGATGCAGTCCTGGAACAAAAGAAAACAATTTCACTCTAAAAGACATCATGTCACTACTGATGAGTCATTTTATTCCATGGTGATAACCTTTATATAATTCATATCTCTCTGTAGACATAAAAGAAGAGTCAGAAGCTGAAGCTCAGATACAATGAAATGTGAAATTCTTGAAGAGATCTTTCAACTGTGTTTTGGCTCAAAGGGTGAGATGGGAGACCTATGATACCAGCAGAATGACAGTATCTTAAGTTATTATTTAAGCTGAGTTTTCCATCAAGCACAGACTAGATACAATAAACACTCAAGTCCAAATATATCAAGATGAGTTCAAAAACCAGGACCTGATAGGACCACCACTTGCAATATCACACTTCTCTGAAAAGATCCTTTACCCAGTTTCTGCTTCTGTATCTCAGTTCAGAAGAGATACTTGAACTTTTCACATCCTTACAAATGTTCCTCTTTAAAAACGACAACCATCCAGTCTCACCAAGTGCTCCAGAAAATTCCAATCAAGTTACTTCTTAGTGAAAGCAAAGAATTTCTGTGTAATACTCATAAGGTAAAAATACAATGGGACTTAAACTTCTGCTTTTAGGTATAACAAATGCAGAGATCTTGCCCAGTCTATGTATTATCGAAATATAGATGAAGAAAACCATATGTTGATATTGTTCAGGAAATCAAGAAATCCTTAGTCAAAACACAAGTGAAAGAAGACAGGAGAAATAGTGAAGTTCTGAAATAAGAACATTAAAAGGTCCTTTATAATGAAGACATGGAGCAGGAAGCACATTTTTTTTAATATATAAGCACCAACCCATGTTCTACACACACAGCACTTGCAGAGATCCAAGATACATCTCAAAACCATGCAGAAAAAACCAGCTTGGAGATTCTTCACTTTTAGCATCTCTAAGGACAATGAGTCCAGGAAGAAACAGAAGCTAAGCAGACCCAGAATGACACATCCCATATAAATTCTGATGTAAAAACACTACTCATGGAATAGTATGATGACAAGAACCACTGGTCATTTCCCCAAGGCATCTCTAAATTCTATCCCAAGAAAATAAAAAAAAAAAATTAATTTTTCATCTGTAATCATCTGACTATCCAGTCAAGCACATCCCATTAGCCAGACCCAGTTACTTCACCCTCTGGCAATATTCTTCTGGCTTTGAGGAAGTGAAGAATTTGCAAATGAGAGCAGAAGGAAAGAAAAGTTCTCTGGAATTCAGGGATTCAATGCAGGAACAGGCTGCCCAGAGAGAGATTAATTGCAAAGGCTCTGATCCAAACTGAGGGACTGCAGCATCAGCTCAGACAACTCAGTCCTCTCCAATAAGTCTTGGCAACCACATTATGTGTCACAATCCTGCCACAAAGGTGCTGTTTCTAACACAAGGATTAAGTGTTGCAAATACCAACAGGTTGGAGTGAGAGTAGTGGCAGTTCTGCAAGTCAGAACTGAAAGATTCCAGTTCTGTTCTGCAGCAAGGGTAACTCATTCTGCAGTAGGTTCTTCAGAGAAAGAAAAAAGGTATTTCTAGTCCCTCTACAAGGCACAGCAAAACCTCAAATATTAATTTGAGGGGTTTTGTCCCCTTAAAAGATTACCTGCTCTGGCTGACAAATGGTCAGTCTTTGAATTCTGTTTCATGCTATCAACTTTAAATAAATGATTGTTAAATTAGTTCCTATGCCAATACAAACATGAAACTGGCCTCCATACACCCAGTTACCACAAATATGCAGCTGAATTAGAGGGCAGAGGCAAGGGAGACAAGCTAAACTAGAAGAACTACCAGGTAATATTTCCATTGTTAAAGGTGTGCTTTGCAATTCGTAAGATATTCCTGCCCCTGGAACACGGAGAAGAATAAGTGAGAAGTGTATCAAGGGATTTTTATTTTTCAGACTATATTGAGAGATACTAACAATTGAGTAAGACCATTTTGAGAAGAAATACTCATTTTCAGCAGCACTGCATTCTGGAAGTAATTTCAGTGCTTTCAATAGGGCTATTTCTGGAGCGAGATACACTCACCAGCAGTCAGGAGCTGAGAATATTCTCATTAACGCTGGGTATGGCTCTGCTAAAACATTCACAAAGGCATAATTCAGATTTGGATTGTGCTGCTGGTTGGAAAAAGTTTAGAGATCTCACTGAAATATCAGATGAAAACTTCGTGGCCATGTGCCCCCTTCACTGTGTAACTCTGCACACACTGTCTGCCTTGGCAGCCACGGCTCAGGAAGAGTCAGGGATATTCCAGGCAGGAGCAGCAGTGCCCTGGGGTCAGTGGCTGAATTCAGCGTCCTGCCCATAATACTGGGTATCATGAGACATCAGGAACCAAACATCTCCCTGAGAGAAAGCAACTACCTTTGGGGCTTTGGCTGCAACTGTACACAGGAGCAATAACAAACACTGGCATAAAGGTTTTCTTTTTCAGAATGTGGCTTAAATTTTGAAAATTCACAAAGCTCCATTATGTGTAAAGTCACTCCTTTATGACAAATCACAGAATGGACTGGGTTGGAAGGAACCTCAAAGACCATCTTATCCTACTCTGCCATGGACAGGGACACCTTCCATTAGACCAGGTTGCTCAGAACTCCATCCAGCCTGGCCTTGAACACTTCCAGGGATGGAGCACCCACAACTTCTCTGGGAAAGCCACTCACCTGAATTTTTTCAGCCTGGACTCACTACCCTTCAAAGTCTTTGTTACCACGTCTATTCTATTATTTCCTGTAAAGCCCTAAAGTACTTTACAGTTGTCATAACAGGCCAGGATATGAAAAGACAACTTCATCTCTCTGTATGACCATTCCAACCCAAATCACAGAAGAAATTAAGACTGGTAATGTGTAGAAATCATCTGGCTTTTACGTGTAATCATCAGCCACACTTACAGCATAATTAGCTACCATCATGTACATTAGCATTTCAAGATGCTGATACAGCAGTTTGAGGGCAGAGACCTCTCCTGGTCCTTGGCAGACTGCTGTGAAATCAAGTGTCACTCACTTTGAGAGGTAAAAAAGCCAGAAAGGACTGTGATCTTCCTTCAACAGCTCTGAGCACAAAGCAGTTCCTTACAAGAGATACACTTTACTTTTAATGAAATCACAAGCAGCTGTAGCAGTAAAAAGCCAGTAATAAAGAGTTCCCCTTTCAATTAAAAAGATTGTGGCAGTGAGTTTGGTGCACAATCACTTCAGGTGCTGAGACTCTGCATGGTAATGACTACAAAGCCCATTTTATTGCATTGGAGGTAAGAGGGGGAAATTATTTCTGATAGCTGCTCATGCTGAAATACTTTCTGTTTACTTCTCTGTCCTCACACCCTTCCACCCCACCACCTTCTCTTCAAAAAAACTTGGAAAAGAAAACAGGAAGAAAACCACAAAACATAAACCACTCCCAGCTGGAATGGAGCCAGGCCAGGGTGAAGTTTCACAGAATCACAGAATCACAGAATATTCTGAGTCGGAAGGGACCCACAAGGATCATCGAGTCCAACTCTTAACACTGTCTCCCTGGCGGGAATCGAACCCGTGTCTCCCACACGCCAGGTGGGGACACTTACCACTGTACTAAAGTGGATTTCTTTCATTTGAAGTTATTTTCTAGAACTATATCCAGTACTGCAACTCCAACAACTCAGATTGAAAGGTATGGCTTGGAATCACATTTCATTGTGTTGCATGACACACATTATTGAATTTTAGATATGACATACACTCTTCAGTCCCGACTGTAGTTACTCTAAATTTTCTTCCACTTTAGCCACTGACATCACATTTTGACATTACACAAACTTTTCAGTTGACAAGTAATTTCTCCAACTCTTCTATCCTCACATAGGGGTGCTCCAAACCCTTCCAGATTTGTAACTGACCACTTCTTTCATCGTATCACAGAGCTTGAAAACTTGACAATAAAACAAGAGCTTGTTTGATTTCAGCTCTTCCCTTGCACGTCCCTGGCAGCAGCAGCTGCCGGTGGAGCTCTCAGAGGGAATAAACACTTACCTTCAGGATTTCTCCATCTGCATAGAGCACATACATGGTCACCTCGATGTTCTTCTGCACACTCTTCCCACCTCTTTCGAAGTCTCCCTTCTCCAAGGTCAGGTACAAGTCGTTGCGGATGTCACCTACACGGGCAGAGCAGAGCACGTCCCTCAGTCCACAGGGAACACTCAGTGGGTGCAGTTTGATTCTGCAAACTGTTCTCTGTGTTCTGCAAGACTATGGCTGATGTCCAAACCATTCCAAGCAGCAAGTTAATTGTTAATAAGGATGAACATTTTAATATCAGTGCAGATAATCAGACCATTGTTAGTAGTAATGCCTTTATTAAATGTGAACTCAGAACCAATACTGGCTTTTACTGTGTAAGTGGGGAAGGGAAAAAACCCTTTTACTCTATTTCTTTGCCTAGTTAGCTGAGCTGGAATATCAGGCTAAGCCTGACAAAACATCATTAGCATCAAATTCCTATTTCCAATATATTTTAAGAAAAGTAAATACTTTTGTGATGATCAGCAGGACATTATGTCTGGTTAGCTCTTCAAGGAACTTCTCTGTTTCCATAATTCTTTTTTATCATAACAGCAAAGTCAAAGTAGCCTTTTTGGAAACCTGGCTGCCATTCAGTTCAGATGGACTGAGAAGGAATTATAAATATATTTTTGCTAGATTTCTGGCTGGCCTCTGCTATCCATATGCATGGCTGTATGAGAGAGGGCAGGATGGACACTTGCCAACTTCTCACTACGTCACTTTCAAGAGCTTTCAGAGCAAATTACTACATTCAGAAATAGAAATGCTCACGTCTCGCTCAGCATCTTGTTATCCTGAATTTCACACACTCTAGCTCACTTTTTTTTTTTTTTTAGAATCTGGTTTGGAGAAACTGCTCCCAAAACTAAGGCAGTCAAATTCTAACCCCTGCACCAAAAATTTTCTGGAAGATGTAGTTACTGTCACCATTTTGTGGTGTTCACACTTAACACTGCTTTTTATGTACTGGCCAAAACTGCAAACATACTAAAAAAATACCAAAAAAAAAAAGAAAAGGAAAAAAAAAAAGAAAAAATTAAACGAAAAAATTAAACACTTTCAAGGCAAGTATTTTTAAGCAGCCTCAAGCCTACATAAGGAACTAATGGAATGGTTATCCAGCAGAGCAGAGGTTCCTTCAATGACTGACGTCTTCCACTTGGAGAAGCTGATGCAGCTCAGTCAGTGTGTTAATCAGAGGCACAATGCAATAGGCAGCATTTGCTTTCAGGCAATGAAGGGTATCTTTTTATGTCCATCAAAGCAGCGCTTCAAATTCTTCTTGAAGTCTATAACCCCACAGAATTTGTTCCTTAATCTACTGTAGGGACAAACAATAGAAGCTTTCAGTCCTGTCTTTACTTACAATTTTATTTCTGGAGATAAGTACAAGTTTTAAGCTCTGAGCTGCCAGTCAGTGCTCCCTGCCAGGAGCTCCCTGTGAACGGGGGTCTGGATGCAAAACCTCCTCCCTGCTCCAGCAGCCTCCCCTGGGGATGTGGCTGTGGCTGCACAGGGAGCTCAACACCTCACAGGCAGAGGGCTCAAACGGCAGCGTTCATTAGCAGGGAAAGCTGCCAGCAAGGGCCTCCTGAAAGACCCCAAATATTCCATCTGCTTTCTCTTATCAAAGAACAGCCATCAAATGCAACAATCCACAGCCCGCGAGAGGAAATTATCTCACTGCTCAAAATCAAGCTGAGCCACCTCTGTGCTGACTACAGGGATACCAAGGAAACAAAAAAACTCATCACAAAAGATAGTTTAAGCTGGGGCTTTTGTTCTGAAGATCATTCTGCTCAACTGACTCCATCTCTTTTCCTCAGCAGTTTGCACAATCAGGGAAAAAAGTTTCAATTTGGATGCTATAAATCTTAATAGAAATTAATTGTACTCACTATAATTAGCATTTTAGAGCTTCCTATTTATGACCTCTTTTCTGGAAGACAGTCTGGCTACACAAAGTCCAATACCAGAGAGCAAATCATTTTCCAGCCTAAATTAAAGGCAGCATTTGGCTATATATAGCATCTTATCTTCTATTAAGCTTAACAGGAGGGATATTACTGCACTAATTAAAAAAAAAAAAAAAGCCTTTGGGGGAGGGGGTGTAGAGAGAACTAAAAACCAGGGGATTCGCATAAAAATTAAGTAGAAAGAAGGGAAGAAGTATTTTAGTGAAGTATAATGGTGCACTTTCTCTTGCCAGAATAGCCTATTGAGTCATAAAAAAATGGAAAAGGTCACTACATACAGTAAAATTAGGGAAGTAAATGCATCTAGAGAAGATAAAAAGCATTTAACTACCAGGTTAGTTAAAACCCGCTGGTTTCTTGAAAAACTGGAGTTAAAAATACCAACTCACACACTTGTGTTTATTTCAGTGAAAATGACCTTCCTCCAAGGAGCCATCTCCTTCCCTCAATACATCACTTAACCACAGTTCTCGCTGAGTCCTCACAAGCCTTTTTCCAAATGCTTGTGGTTTTGAGGGATTTGAGCTCTGATCCACTAATGGGCTGCACAGAAACCAGTGCAAGTGCCTGAACACTGAGCAGGTCATGAAAATCTTTATTCTGAGGATGCAAACTGCAGAGCCAGAGAGAAAACATCCAGCCCCACTCAGCCTGTGCCTGCCTGGACAGTGGAATAATCCAAAGGTGTGATCCTTGTCAGCTCTAACCCAGAACGGCTGCGACATATTGAGTCAAACCCCTTAAAATGAAGAGCTTTCCCCCCATTAATTCCACTGTGAAAAGAAAAAGTGATAAATAATAAACTTGTTCAGGACACCATTCATGCCCTCATGTGGCACACACAGCCCTGGCTCTGGAGTGGTGGCAATTCCTGCATTTTGAGGGAAAACCAAAGTGCCTCAGTTTGGATCCCAGAGGCCTCGAGCCTCCCCAAAGAGCAACTGCAGCTTATAAACAGGGTGAGCTGTGGCCTCCCATCACCAGCACAGGAATAAAGAAGTGCCACAAGGCCAGTGGGCCATCGGTATTTATAGAGTAAAGCCTGCTGGTGTCATTTTAATCTGAGGTCTCTGGGTTGGATGTCTGTCAAGGATGAACTGAAAAGCTCATCAGAGTTTTATGAATGGTGTTTGTTTCAAAGCCCATCTCTCCACAACTGTTTTCAATTAAAAAACAAAAGTAAACTCCTTTTTAGCACAAAATATGTGCACTTTTTACACACAGTTACTGAGACTCATTCCCTCCGATGTGTGTCAATAGACAGTATCTTGTACAATAATATAAGATTTTCTGACATGCTCTTCCTTTATCAACTCCCTTCATCTTTACTGGGGTTTTCTTTGTCTGGTTTAGCCAATTTACAAAGCCTAATGTCAAATGTACAGTTGTTTCAATTATAAATCATAAATTAGATTGCGGGGGGCTGCTTATATTGAAATGAAATCCTCTCTCCTAATACCTGAAACTATTTTAATGGTAATGGGGAACAAAAGGAGAGATGGAAAGGGCTACAGGAGCCAAATATTGATTTTGCATTTGCAATATAAAAGGAGTGAACTGGAAGACTTCCAAAGCATTATCGATCATTTTCCAGACTGGGTAACATGGAGTAGATCCAATGGCCACTAACTGCCTCCTGTCCAGCAGAACAAACAGGAGTTTATCCTGACAAGGGGTGTAGTTTTGCCATGGGAAGACTAACCAGACATAACTGCAAAGTGGTAACAACAGACAGAAACTGTCTGCATTCAGCCTAACACTTGTTCTTCAAGGATACTAAAGGATTTTGGACATTCAGGACAGGAATGGTCCCTGTTTTATGAAGGGGAACACTGTCTCAAAAAAAGCTTCCATAATTCACCTACGTTCCTACAGGAGAAAGAGACACAAATTTCTGACAAGTCAATTTTAACAACTTTTTTTTCTAAGCCATCAATGTTGTGTGACTCTGTGAACCTGTAAAGGACATGTAATATATCCCTGTAAGCTGGGGGAAAGTGGCAGCTCCCAGAAGTCAGGATGTGCAGGTCTAGTTTCAAGTAACTTAGTAAAATAACTGTATTTATCTGGAGAATATTGCATTTTCAAAATGGAAAGCTTAAGTCTTTTACAATTTGGGCAGCCAAAGTTAAAAAAAAAAGAATTAGTATTTATGTCTCTATTCATTGGGAGTCTATATTCATATATACTTGGGAGTTGCACCTTCCTCCAAATGAAAGACACAACTACTTCTGAAGTGCTGTGACCTCAATGTGGACGAGGTTAAGAGAAGCAGCATCACATCACTACAAACCGAAGGGACTAAAGGAGAACTGACCCAGGACACTCTGCAAAAGGTCTCCAAGGCCTCTGACCACCTTTCTGGCTGGTCCCTCCCAGTCACCTCCTCACACTGGGAGACTCTCCTTGGCTTTACCAGGGACATCCCCCCTGTCTCTGCTGTGGAGCCCTGCTGTGTTCCCCACTGCCTGGCACAACCACAGTCTGGGAATCACATTCCTTATCTCCCCACCCCTTCACCAGCCAGGCTCTAAGCTTTGGTTAAGGCCTATATTCTTGAAATAGTTACAGTGAGCAACTATTAACATCGTTGTGAGCAATATTGCAGCAGCAAGGGGAAACAAAGCTTTTATCTACTGCCTCTGTGGCAAATTAAATTAGGGGGTTTTTTTCTCTCAAGAGAACATTATGCAAGTTTAACTCTGTGCTCCTCTAGCCAGCAATGAGCAGAGCACAATTGTTTCAAAGAAAAGGGATAAGCAACACTTAGTAGGTTATTTGCTGTCCATTGTTCGACTACTGTGCACAGAAAAGGATTTCTACAATGGTCTTTCTAAGTTCAGTGATTTCCCTGGAACAGTTGCCTTTCAGTATCAGAAGTTGGTTTTTAATACTTTTCATTTTTATCTCCTTCGACTTTCCAATTCCATGAGTTTATTTGTGACAGTAAGACTTTCTATTCTCCCTGCAAACACTATTTTTGGGTAATTATTACAAAATCATGTCTTTTGTCTCATTGACTTTCTTGCCACGAACAATCTGAGAAAGGCTGATGGATTTTGCCATGTCCTTTTTCTTAACACATTTCTGCCATGACTTTGTGCTCACTGACAGAACAGATGCTGAGATGTTTCTCACCTTTGCTACCAATTCTCCTGTCACAGTCACTAAATTTGCCTGGAACCCTTGTGATATGAAGAGACAAAGTCTCCACCTCTCTGTTACCAAAGTTTCCCTGTGATGTTATGATTTGCTGTCTTTACCAATCCCCAACATTCCATGGAAGACATGAAAATGGAGAAAAAAGCAAGCAATAAGCAGACATTACACAGAAAAGCAGAAACTTACACCCAACAATCTTCATCTCTGCATCAGAAAGAAAGGGGAGAGAATAAAGAGAAAGGAACGGGAGAGAAGCCAGGAAATTAAGACAAGGAGAGAGAAAAAAGAGAAAGAAACATCACTCACAAGTAGAAGATGAAGCATGCACTTTTCATCAGAGGATCAAAGTAAAAGACAGAATACTTATCAGCACATGGGGAAGGGGAGGGATGTCCTTGGGGGACTGACAAACGCCAAGCCTATGCAACAGACTCTGCTCAGCAAGTTGTGTACACAAACACAGCTGCAATCCCAAAGCAGCACATGCCTCATTGCTCTTAGCTCTGGGGAAAGGTAAAATTGTCAGGATCAGACTCATGGCCTTAAACCCAGTAGCAGTTTAGAAAAGGAAAAAAACCCAAACACAAAGGAACAAAACCCCACCACACTTCTGCATGAGGCTGCTTTGACTGAATCCCTTCTGATTTGGACAAAAAAGATAATGGAAGGCTTTATGGTGCTCCTCTCAGATCACAACACAGTAGGAAACAAAGAACATTTTCTCTTTACAAAGCAAGATAGGCAGGGTTATTTTGTACAACATTAAGCTTCTTCTGCATAGCCATGCAAGACATAAGCCCATAATGACCAGTTTCAGTTTGTTTCTCCGCTGATGTAGCTCATACCTGAGGGACAGAAAAAGAGGGCTTGACACAGGGAACTGATGCTACAGTTTAGAAAACAGAACAGGAGAGGAAGCTCATGTGGTAGGACCCAGCTACTGAATTTAATGGTTAAAATATGTACCTGTGAAGGTGTTTCCCACTAAAAAAATGTTCAAACCTATGATGAAGATTGATTTGAAATGCTGCAGCTATTTAGTTTTTTAAAAAGAGATTTCTTGTTTCAGCACAATGGTCACTGCGTATTTTAACAGTATTGGGTGACACAGCCTTTAATAATTTATTCATTAAGAAACATTTTTAAACCACATTGCCCCCACTTGCAAAATACAAGTCATGACCTTTCTGTGCTCTTTTCTGGAAGAGAAAACCCTGTATCTAATGACAAAGAAACAGTTGTGAAGCAAAGCAAGGAGAAGGTAGTTTGACAAAGACCATTAGACCAGCAGACATGGTTGAGAAGTGCTAATGTATGTGACAGGCTTCATTTTTTGTTTAGTTTGGGGTTGTTCCCCTTTTTTTCTTTTCTTTTTGGTCATGTGTGTCCTCAGTGAATTGTTTTTTAAGTCGAGACAATCCTGGGAAAACTGAGAAAGAATGTTTGATCCTGGTTGGAACAACATAAGCACCAAGTAAATTGATGGACATTCCTTGTTCATGTAGCTTGGCTAATTCACCTGAAAGGTCACTTAACCCCAGTGTTCTATCCTGGACGTCAGGGAAACTCAAACCCCACTTTGATCTGTTGTTTCAAAAGCAAACAACAGGCAAATATCTGCTGTCACTTGAGTATGTCAAACACACTTTGATTTCCAGACCCAAAAATTGATAAGTAATTAGAATGAACAGTGTTTGCTGCATCAGTGAAGTTCCATTACCTTTCAATCTCCTGATTTTCCAGAGATTTCATGACCCTGGAAAATACTCAACCCAGTGAATCTTTTGCTTAGAGCCCCATTCATGACCACCCCTCTCTTCACATCTCATCTCTGCTCTGGCACAATCCTAATTTATACCTGCAGTGAGATTCCACTCACACTTCCCTTGGCTGCCTGTCTCCACAAATGGAGGCCTTTTTCTTTCCAAATACAAATGCCTGAAGTTCTGCATCAAAACTCATCAAAACTACCTCTTGTAGCCCCCGCTCTGATCCAAGAAGTTCTGTGTGCCCAGCTCCTCTAGAGAGGCAGGAACATTTAACAGCAGAATCGTGGTCCTTCCATATTTGTTCCTATCAATCAGTATTTTGAGTATATATATACACACTAGTACAATTCTAATGAGATTATCATCTTAAAATCCCAGTGTTTGCTCCAACAAGAACTGTGGCTCTCACAAAGTAAATCTGGAAATTTCAGTCAGCTGCACTGAATGGAGAATTTTAAAAGCTTAGGGTAGGAGCACCATTTGTATGAATATTGCTGACCTGCATTTGCTCCAGGCCTGGACCAAAGCCCTGCCCAAACCAGCAGAACACAGGAAACAGCCCAGAGTGCAGCTTCCAGAAAGGGCTGGGGCCCAGAAAGGAAAAAAAAAACCCTCAGGGGAACACTGAGGACACAAAGCTGTTCTTTAAGCCTCAGTGGTCTGAAGCACCTGAGGGACTGGCTCCACACACAGAAATGGAGGTTAAAGCAATTCTTGCAGGAGAATCAATTCACTCTCACAGGTATGTAAATGTTATCTTTGATGTTGGCTTTTCCAGCTGTGCTCCAGCTATTCCAATGACACATCCAGCTGGGATCTCCATTACAGCAGATCACCTGGCAGCAGCTGTGTGCAGATGAACCTGGAATCATTCATCTTTTCTCTATTTGATTGTTTTGGGTTATGACTGGAACTGCTATGAGGTCACTAAAACCTAAAATTTATAACTGGCCTCATCACCCACATCCTCTGCTGCTCTATTACTACTATTGTCAAGCTCATTAGTAAATGAAACAAATTCTTTTAAATCCTTCAACTTTAGTTTCTAGAAATCCTTCCCACCTACTCCCTGTTTCATTGTGGTTTCTGAAGAGCCTCCATAATGAAGCTGCAGCAGCTACTCCTGATACTGATGTGTCACTGCAGCTTTTTGAGCAATAAAACCAGGTACTTCTCCCATTATGCTTTCAGAGAATTCCCCATGTCTGCAAAGTCATCCTTGGCTTTGCTCATCACGCACAGCAGTGAGGGAACAGTTCAGACACTACAGGGACAGTGGAATTACCAAGCCCATCTCTCACTGCACTGCCAAAGTGAGGACAGCACAACACCAGGGCTCATGGGACTCCATGACTGCTACATTCAGCTCTTGGCTGTGCTGGGACTACCTCAGCTTGTGCCAGAGCAAGAAGCATCTCCAGCTGCAGCTCCAGAATTCAGGAGCAAAGGAAGCACAGCCAAGACACATGTTGCACAGACCAGGTGCTCTGTCAGGCCAGCTGGAAAATCCAACCAGATCCGCACCTTGTGCATTGTCAGCCTTTACAAAAGGATCACAATGACACAAAATAATCACGGCTGAAAAGTGGGAACTCTTTTCCCAGGCTCTGGATTATCATGAAGAAGAAACTACACCCATTTGAAACAGAAACATCTCTGTGCTCGAGGGACACATCTCCACACACGAGGGATATCCGAGGAGTGGGGGGGGGGAGCATCAAGGCAATCTTCCCAGATTACCTTCCATACATCCCAGTTCAACACCTGTTATTACTGTAATGTCAAATGGTAATTTGTAATGCCTCTCTGAGTCTGGAACTGGCATGTGCAGATAAATAAGGCAACTCTTCGATCATTAATCCTGTTCAAGTAAAGCCCCCATCCCAGTGCACTTGTGTGGGAGTACGAGAAAACAATGACCAATATTTTCAGCTTAGAGCTGCTGCTGTTTACCTGGCATTATAACATCAGGAAAACCCAGCTTCCTGGTAACAGAAACACCTCTGTTGAAGATCATGGGGTTTTCCCTTCGAATCTGCTCCATGTCACCACGAAGAAGCTGAAGGGATATTATAAGTCCTGGAAAAAGAACAGCTAAGAATTAGAAGTCTGTGTATACAAGGCATGCAGGTAAACTAATGTTTTGCTCCACGGTTAATTTGATACAAGTATATAAACAGTTATTTTCTCCCTTGGAGTAATCTAAAACTAAAATAGAAGAAACAAAACTGTTATAAAAGATCAGTTAAAAGCAGACAATTATAGTAATACAGAACACTAAAACAACAGAATATTTGATTTCACAGACAGGTCACCAGCTACAGCAAGTACTTCCACTCCTGTTCCTCACCTACAGCAGGTCACCCCACAGGGGTGAGCGATGCCACCTCTGTCTAACCCACCACCAATCACACAGGGCTGTGGAATGTCTCTAAAGTGCCTTTAATCCTGCTCAATACCATAAAAAAATTAAATATCTCAAAGCACATCAGTTTCACTTGCTTCTTTAACTGCTGCAGAGAAGGGGGCTGATTTTAATGGAATTCCCATCAGTCCCTCTTCATGTTCCAGGAGCACCAACTGACTCCAGCAACCAGCTCTGTTGTTCAGCGCATCGACTGAACAGCTTGACTAAGAGTAATGACACACTCATCTCACACCAGCTGTTTTCTCCAGTTTCTTTTAATTTCTAGCACAGTCCACCCCTACAATGAGCCTCATGTACTGGTACAATCACAAAGCCAAGCACTACAATGCCAAAAACCATCAGGGTTAAGCTCAGCCCTGCAAGCTCAGTCTCACCTGCCGAGCACACACTTCCAGCCTGCCATCTCCATGTGAATTACCTTCACAGTTATTTTCCACATTCTTTATCTCCTTCAAAATCTGTTAGTCAAGAGTTCTTTGTATCCTCTCTGTTCACTCCCCAGAACAACACACACCAAACCAAACCCTGCCTTGGATAAATGTTCTTGCAAGAACAACCTGAAGTTCTGCTGTTTCCTGAGCTCAATATTCAGGATTTGTGAACAACATTTAGTCACTATTTTGTCATTCAAGTTACCAGGGGAGTGAAACCAGGAGCATCATGTACCTCCCACTCAATTCCTGCCTTCCTCCCTTGAAATAATTTTCAAGCCTGTTGTTTGGCTTCAGCCAAATTTGGCAAATAAGCAGATTACATGAAAATTGCATAAATTTCACGAATACTGGGAGTTGGGATGGAAAAAAAAGAAAAAGAGCATAAAGTCTTAAAATGAAGGAAAAAGGAGGCCAACCAGCCAGCTGGACAGTCAGCATGGATGTACTCAAATGCTGCCAAATCTGACTTGCAACTGTCCAGCTACGTAGGCAGAAGAGTCCTTCAGGGAAAACACAGGCTTGAAAGCCAGGGTAAAAATCCACCCCCTTTGGATCCCATGTACAGGTGTTTGTGTGTCTGTGTGCTACAGGTGGTTTCACAGCACACAAAACACACATCCCTTACAAACCAGTCTGGACACTTTTGCCACTTACAGAAAAACTTGTTCATTTTATATCCTCTTTTGCTATTAAAAGCAAACCAATGAAAAGAAATTCCAAAAATTCCAGCCTAAAAGGACTAGAGCTAATTTGGAACTATCATCTGCTAGAGTCAGTCACTAAAGGTAATAGAACATGCAAGTTTTTCCAGCCCAATCCATATTACTTCTATTTAACTCAGCCTGCAACCCTGCCCTTCCCACAGCACAATTCCTCTGCCAAGCTTCAACCTCCTTTTCCACAGGTGCACCACACCTCAATGAAATGTTTGAAATCTTTATTTTAAAAAGTCCAAGGCAAAGGTAAAAAGTTATAAACAATTCTGGAAAATATTTTACTGCTAACTAATGGATAACCTTCAATGTAACAGCAGGGAAGGAGACCAGCTTCACATGTAATAAGATTCCAAATTTAAGAAATGTTTTATTTGCTTATTATTGTGCCTCTATGGGAGTGTGAACTGCATATTCCACTACACTATCTCAATATGCAAATGAGTAAAATTAAGACAAATTCAGTATTTGGGTATCAGAATCCCATGAATGAGGCACTTGGTAATGAATGCAACATTTGCTGTAATGAAGCAGAGCTGGATCCTATCAGCTGCTTCATTTGGAAGGGGACAGCAATGATATCTCTGAATTAGCAACTACAGACATTACTAAATGAAGTAAAAAAGATAAGACAAGATTTACTTTCCATATTTTTCTGTCATTAGCTGGGAAAGTAAAACCTCACATGTCAGTGAATTTCTCTGCTGTAAATAATCAGCAGTTTCCTAAAGGAAATCTTCAGCTGTTGTGACAAACAAGGACACATCAATATTTACCATAGTTGGAGCTGGGTGCTGTGTATTTGGTGCTGGACTTGCGGATGATATTCTCATGGATCTGGCACCACTCATTTTCATTGTTACACCTAAAATAAAAGAACACTAATTCAAGTGAAAGGCTTTCTGCCAAACCTTCTCAGAACAGGAGAGTCAACTTTGCTGTAGAGGCAGTAGGAAAGGCTGTAGGGTTTGGATGAATGAGAGACATGACCTTTGCTTTTAAAAGTGGAAAGAAACAAAATATTCCCTAATAGTTACATCCTAATGAAGGATACTCTGGAGCCAGCGGTGACTCTTCTGTCATCAGAGCCATTGTTCCACTCTCCAGATTATGACAGAACCAGGAAAGCTCTGGACATCCAATCTGAATTCTGCGCATGTAGAAAATTAATTTCAAGCTGAAATTAACTATTGCCAAATACTACCTTTTGGGGTTTAATTCATTAAAAGTTGAAATCAAGAAATAAAAGTGAAATTTGAAAGACTAAACAAATCCCTGGGTTTTTTTAGTACCTCAGGAAATTACAAGACTTTTGCTTACCTACATATTTTACAGAATGCCATGAAACACGATGCAACCCTCCCAAAATCCAGAGCCCCCATGCAAGAATTGCAGTGTCACTGAGCGAGGAATCAAGGGAACAAACCAACATTCTGAGTCCACAGGCTACTGTCCCTTTGTATGAGAGAGAGACATCAGACTGGGGGAGACAGGCAAAGAACTGAAGTGTCCCCCTTTGCCAATAAAGCTTTTACATGAAAGATGAGCCATATAATCTCTCTTGGGAAAAAAATCAAACCTTTACCACAAACAGTGCTACTGGTTAAAGAAGAGTTGCTCACGTCTAACTGCATTTTAAATTCAATTGTGCTTTATTTAAATCACAACTCTAAGATTTAATCATTTCCTACAAAGTCAGCATTTTTTAACTCGGCAACAATAGTGGATCTTATTTCTCCTGAAAAGCAACTGAATTAAACAATTTAATTAAAATTCTGTCCTACTGACTCTTAAAGGTTAAAAAAAAGCAGCTAATACTCTTAAGCTTTCAGCTCCTATGAGCCTTGAGAAATCAGTCACTTTGTAAAACTTCCCCAAGGATATTATAGGTTTTTTTCCCTTTTTTGCTTCCCCCCAAGAGTACAACATGTCAGCACAACCAGGGTAAGATACAAACCAGCTGCTGTGAAGACAGTGGGGATTTTTTTGTTTGCTGCATTATGCAACTGAAGAATAGCCTGGCAAAAGGAACTCACACTATCTAGAACAAGTAGTAGCTGGTAATTTCCTACAGCTTCTGCATCACAAAACCAGGGACTGCCAAGAACAGTGACATAACCCCCAAAGCCTGTCACGGCACTTACTGACATCCCTCCAAATGTGAGTTATGGCGACAGCAAAAGCGACAAAATTGAAATACATGAAATACAAAGTACAGACAGTAAAACAGGAAAAAAACGGAGAAAAATCATTAGAAGTTACTTTCCTCTGTGGTGTGATCCAAAAGCATTCATTTAATTGAGACACTGACCAGGCTGTACTGCTGGGTTATCTGGGGCAGTTACATTGGCATTATCCAACCTGAAACTTTAGCTCCACCCATCCCTGCTTTCCCTGCAATGGGTTGAGGTATGAAGCACCTCAGCTGAGTGTTAAGAACAGATGAACACACAAAAAGCTGCCCACAGGGCACAACACCTGGGCAGGGGAGATGAGCAGCCAGGCCCAGGTACCCTGCACTGAGGTGTGGGATGTCACAGTGTACATCCCTGTCTCTTCCAGTTCCTGTTGATGGACATGTTGTTCATGAGCCTGTCTAATCCCCTTTGGACCTGCTCGCACTACCTTGGGGTCATCTCTCTTCCCATCACTTTTCTCCTCTTCAAGATGGAGCTCCCCACATTCTCCATCTCTCCTAAAGAAACGTCTCAGTGTCATTAAACATTTCACTTTCTCTACTCCCCACCTTCCGTAACTACTATTTCTTCGTTGGGAGGAGAGATCGGTTACCCACAGTCACTCAAGGTCAGTGAGTATTTGCCTGTATCTGCACTCCCCCAAACAACCTCTCAGAACCAAAACACAACAGAGCCAAGACATTAATGGACAGTACAAAACTCCCAACAGTAATTGTGGTGTTCTGTGCTAATCCCTCTTACTCATTGAGAAAAAATAATTGTCTAATTAAAAGTCATTTATCCCACTGCAAATACGTAATACTCTCCCAGAAACAGAGAGAGAACCTACTGGACAAATTCTGTACCCTCCTCCCTCCTCACAACTAAGGCTACAGAAAATGCCCAACCTCTGATAAGTTTTCAGTTGCTGTACCACCCTCTGGAGTGCAAGTTAAAATATATTCCAGCCTCCAATGACTTATGCCTGTAAATTAATCTGGAACAAAGTTACCCTGAATCAACAAACTCTAAGGATACCTCACAGTCAGTGCTGCACCACTACAAGTGTGAGCTGCCCTCTGTGACTCCTCAATGCCAAAGGAGGATGTTCTCCCAGGCTGGACACTCTGGCCTGAAAACAGTCACTTGGAATGTGTTTTACTGTGTTCACATTCTACTTGTCCAAACACCAGATGTATAACAATGTATTTCTCCTTCAAAGGAGCATTGTCTCTGGAGCCATCCATCACCTCTGGAGGTTGGCTGGTGCTACAGGACATTCACCACTTGGAATGTTTGCCAACCCCAGCTGGGAACAGCAGTGGGATAGACCCTCCTGTCCAGCTGGGCAAATAGCAACTATGGAATATCAAAAGGGAAAGGCATTCAGGCATTAAGGGGAAAGATTTTAAGAATCAGGCAAGAAAAAGGAAACAGGAATTGAAAGAAAATAGGACCAAAAAACTCCCTGAAAGAGAAATACATGAAGTTTTTAGGGGAATGGTAAGACTGACACAAAGAGTGACATTCAATTAGCAAAATCTGTCATTAAGTATAAGAATATAAAAATATGTAATCAAGGGATTTTTAAAAAAATGGGCAGAGAATTTAATTTCCATCTCACTTTTTAAATGTTACATGTCTATTAAAAAGAATTGTAAATGCAAACCTTTATGCTTTTACATAATGAGCTTATAACTACAGCTGTGGTACTATATCCTCTTAGGGAGATTTGAACATGACTGTGGGATTAACAAAGAGGAAAATCTCAATTGTGAGAAAGAAATATTTTTCAGACATAAATCTTTAACAATAATGAGCCAAGCAGAGAAAGGCTGGTGAAGTAAATCCCCTCCCACCAGCATTCTCTCTTGTGGATCCAGCACAAGTCTCCAGTGACAGACCATGTATTTGTTTCAGCTTTTGTTGGGTTTTCAGTATCTCAATTTTTTCCAGCTTCTCCCTGTGAAAGGGCTTTTCTGGGTGTCTCCTTTGTGGCAGCTCTAAGCTTCAGCCACACAGTGTACGAAAGGAATGCTTTTTATTGCTCCTTGAAAAATACAAATACACCTCCCTCCTTATTTCACTTTTATGATGCTTTTGAGTTGGCCTGAGGCATTTTAGCAGTAATCAAAACGAGAGCAGCAGGTAAGAAAATCAGTTCAGTGCTGTTTAAGCAATCACATTCAATTTTAAACTTACAAAGGACAAACTCCTGCCATTTCAATTTTAACCTAAAAAGCAAGAAAAGGGGAATGTGCAAAGAGAAGATGCAAGATATAAACCTGTGAAAACTCTGCCATGGAAGACCAACACTTATGAAAGCTGCAGAAGGGATAAGCTGGTGCCCTTCAGATACATCCATGTTCCCTTCCGCATATTTCTGCTGGAGATTAACAGAGATCACTCCAAACAGCAGGAACACAAATGAATCACGTACGAGACCTGCAACTACCCAAGAGGGTGATAATAGTGATAAAAAATTACAAGTATCTAATTACAAAGCTGAATTCTGCTCTGGCCAGGCAGAGTGTGTGGGATGGGCAAACAAGGGGCACATGTGTAGAACCACAGCTGGTACAACCTGCTCAGGCATCTGGGCAGACACCGCTGGTACTCCGGGGGCTCTGAAAGGAATCCTTGTCAACAAAACACTTCAGATTAGGAGGAAGAAAAGGGAACCTCTGTATGCTGTGGTTTTATTTGTACCAGGACTTTGGATTGCTCTAAGTGGCCAGATGACTTTATTTGTCCAAGTGTTTTCTCTTCAAACCACAAATCTGATAATCAGAATGTTCCATAACTGTAAACATTCGAGATGTTGCAGTTGCAATGCATTAACCATATGTACACAGACAGCATTAACATGAACTATAGAACCACCACCTTCTGGTTTGAGATAAGCTGAGCCTGAGTGGCGACCAAAGGCCAAGATTATCCAGATTCTACTGACAGGAAGAACAAAGATGACCATTTTCTTCCCTGTACTTCGACATTTTTGCTACAGTTTTCATAACTGTTGGCAAAGGAAGAATGGAAGAGCTGACTCCGAGGGACACTTGTTTGGCCTTCAGAGAATTTTAATGTATGAAGAGATGTCCAAGATTCTTTCAGTGAAGAGAAAAAGACATTTTTTCATTTCTAGTTTCCCTTGAAGGTCAGTTTTTCTGCTGCTGAATGCACTTCTCAAAGAATAACAAAGTCCTATAACCTGTCAAATTATCTCACTACTCTGACTAGTGGCCACAGCCCACAAAGCAGTGTCAGCTGTATCCCAGCCCATCTGCAAAGCAGATCTTGCCAGTATTTATCCTCACTGACAAGAGATTCAAATATTCCCTGCAGCCTCCAGGCAGTTTGTTTGTGGCCTATTCATTACAACTGTGGGACCACATTTCATAATAAGAATTTGTTAGTTCAAAGTTCAAAATCACAAATAAGTAAAGACAGATTCTTGCTCAAAAAATGTTGATTTGTTTTGAGGTTTTGGTCACACACTTCACCTGTCCTCTACTTCTTTTGCTGGTCACCATGACTGCTAAGGAACAGCAGAAAGGGCACAAGAAACTATTCCCCTCAACAGATGAGACATAGTGTATTTCTTAGGGTTTGAGCTTCGCAGATTTTAAATAAATCACATTAATAAACGAACGGCTCTGCATGTCACACAGATGTGGGTAATATTCAGTAACTTCTGAAGCATTTCCCATATCTGAAATATCTATTCATTAGTTTCTATGAGCTGCTGGAATAATAAAGAAGCAAAAAACTTCCTTCTAGGAGTTACTCACGTGTAAACTTTGAGAACAAAATCCTTCTCCTCCTTTATTTCCGAGATTGACTGAAGCACATCCATGATGCTCAGCACTGCACAGCCATAGGGGCGGCGATAGTGTAAATGGGGGGGACCTTTTTTGGAATCATTGAGCAACATGCGACCTAAAACGAAGAGAAATTTCAAACATCAGGGACTGTCAGGCAGCTGTCCTGCCCACTGCACACACCTACAACGAGTCAGCTCCAGCCTGGCACTGGTCTGCTGTGTCTGGGGGACATGGAGTTGGTTTTCCCCTCAGCAGCCCCACAGTGCTGGGCTGTGTGTCAGTCCCCAGCAGGATCCTGGTAACACACCAGAGGTGCTGGGCAGGGCTGGCACAGCACCAACACTGCCTGTGCAACATCCTCCCCTCAGCAGGAGGCATTCTGGAGACAGGGGAGACATCCAGGACAGCTGACCCCAAGTGACCAAAGGGATGTTTCATGCCACGTGACATCTGCTCAGCAATAAAAGCACAGGAAAAGGAGCAGGAGTGGGGGCATTTGTTATTCCTAAATTTGTCTCCTAGAGCATCTCTACATTCACTGAAGCTTCCTGGGAAGTGGCTGTACATCAGCTGCCGAGGAGAAGTAGAGAATGAACCTTTAGTTTTCCTTTGGATTTCGCCTTGACCTTCACCCATGAGTTTTCCTCCATCTTGTTTCCCCCTTCAACCCGGAGTGACTGAGGAGCTGAGAGGGCACCTGGAGCCCAGCCAGTGTCCACCCATCACAACTTGTCATTCCTAAACTGTCTCAAACCCAGAGGTCCATTTGATCCTACCTGACCCACTGGGCTGCTTTAATTAAGGCCCATTTAACTAAACAGAACAGCCAAGGGCAAAGTGAACAGAGCCATGTCTGGCCATCTTTGATTTGCAGCTCCATGAAATGTCTTTGCATCCAGCTGGGCTGACTACAAATCATCTGTGGAATGAGCCAGGAATACAGCTTGTACTCATCAATCTGATCCACACAGATTCACTGGGCCTTCTATGAGAGTTCAGTATCTGCACAAAATTTCACATTATACATTGTATATAATATATATATATATATCCCATATTGGCCATATCTCATGTTTGGAGAGCAGGAAGGAGAATTTTGAGGTGCAAACCTTCTCAGTGATTAACTTCCTACTACTAAGGCAGTTTTTAAATTAGAGTAAAAAATGCCAAGGCCAGAAAAATCACTGTGACAATCTAAGTGAACTTGTAACACTACACAAAATAATGTGCCCAGCAGCTCTCCCATCATGGTTAATACAGCACATCTGTCCACAAGCTTCATTTACCACCTCAAGTGATAACAGAGTAATCTGTGGCTTTGAAGGCACGTTGCCACAGAACAACACACACAGCCATGTTTAGATGCTGCACTTCAGAAAAGGTGTCTGTGGCTGGTAATGGATGTTATTAGTGACTGGGCTGGCAAAGGGAGTAAAACCCTTTCACTGCAACCACTCCCTGGCCATTCCTCAGTTAACTGAAATCCTGAAAAGCATGAATGACACTGCACTACTCACTGTGCAGAATAATACAAGGGAAGAAACTGTCTGCTATTTTCACTATATGTTGTTAACATTTTGGGTCTAATACTTAAAAGAAGTTACACTTACCATAGATAAAATATGTACTTGCTAATTTCTCAGAGAAAGTACAGACATTCATAATTTAGAACCATTTAACCCTGTTACTAACTAATTATATCCTTTCTAACTTGAATTTTTTTTCCATTCAACACATTTCACTTACAACAGATTCCAGCAGTTCACGTGCCAAAAGTCAAACAGTCACTTCACTTTAAACACTGCTGGGCTAAAAATCTTTGAGCACTTCACGATACTGTCTAAGACACATTCAAAATTCAACTTCAATCATAAATACTTCCCATTCCTGCTACTGCAAGTATCAAAAAGAACAAATGAAGCCCAGATTGGCAAAGGACTAAGTCAAAGAAACTCACTTTCCCTAAATGTAAGTTTATGGCTCTCCCTAAACTCGTGTGAGGGTTCTTGGAAGCACCTCAGACTCCCAGAGCAGATCATATGTATTTGTGTAACAGCCTCTGATGTCTCACCCTGCCAACTAACTATAATTCTAAGTAGAAGAACCTAATTTGAAAATTTTAAAAATCAAACAAAAAGCCTTTTAATTTGTTCATTTCCCTTAAATGTGGTGTTTAATCAAGTATTTTGTTTCAGACTGAGAAAAACAAAATCCCTGTTAAATAGTCATCAGTAACTTTCTAACACTTAGCTCCATATGGTCTGAATGTTAATCAGCCTGTGACTGAGTTTTCTAACTGGTTAAATCATTATAAAGTCAGCTAATTAAAATACTCATTTAAAAATACTCTGAAATCATTGTTAATTATATTTATTTCAAGCATTAAATTGTACTGTACCTATTCGGATTACATGGGCAACTATGTACAAATCCCTCTTCATGTCCTTGCTGCTGAGATCCTGAAAGATTGGGAAAAAACACAGACATTAAAGGGAACATGTTGCACTTCCAAAAGAAGTGCCTGCAACTGCATCCATGGGCGAACTCTGAAATTCCACGTTACAGAGAAACAGGCCAAAGCTTCTAAAAATGAACTTGAAGAAAGCCCAGAACAAAGGGAACCTACAGAAGACAAAGTGAAGTTAAACACAAGTATTACTGACCCTGAGACACATTTCATAATAAAGAAATAAATTAACAAAATACACATAAACCACCTCTTAATAATTCATTACTGCAGCACTTTGCTAGAAGCCATTTTAATTGCAATTTCCTTGGCATGTTTTAGTTTTCATTGATAACGTTATAAACAAATACCAGCTTCTGAGACACTTCCCTGCCTTTTTTCTTTTTAATTACAGGAAAGATCTAAGAATAATTTCTTCCTAAAAATATAAACACTGTTTAACAAGTTTTCCTTACGCTACTAACCTCCAAGAGAAGATGAGCTTGAACAGATATTATGTACTGTGAGAATATTCATCCACATTTTACACTGAGGCAAGTGGGTCCTCCTGCTCTACAGCCACTTATTTGCCACTCTATTAAGTGCTGTCATCTTACTGTCAGGTACTACTTACACAAGAATTTACTGGAACAATCTCAGATTCAAATAAAATCTTGTGGTTTTCTTTAAAAAACTCAACTAAGATGTATTAAAACCAATGTAATAGGAAATAATGTAAATTTTTGTTAAAAAAGGGGAGAAAATTTAACTGTGGACATCTGAGTTCTGTAAGTCTGGGAGGATTCAGAACTAAAATTCTTATTTTGCTGAAAGCTAAAACATGAACTTTAAGTCCAACAGCAAATTTCTTTGTCATGTGACCTAAGAAACCCAATCTCAACAACTGACACGATGGCAACACACTCCAGATTAGAGTGAAGTACAGCACAAGAAAACCTGGGCACAGTGAACCAGCCACAGGGAGGATTTATTCTAAGGAGGTGTTTCAATCCCTTTCCAATTGTGTTCTATTGCTAAATTACAGCAGACAAGTAACAAACTCATGGCTGCGTCTCCTCATCCTCCAGAAGCAGCACTGCAGCTCCCAGGGCAGCACATGCAGGGAGGTGCACAAACACTGTTTGGGATCCTGCTGAAAAGCAGATCGTGTCTCCCTGCAGCCAAAAAATGCCGCTATAAAAACCATCCTTAGCATTTTCCCCTCGGGTTTGACTCTGCTGCTGCAGCAATAAGGGAACACACTTTCTAGACTTTCTGCACCACCCAACACACCAGAGGAGCAGCATATGGTCACCTTTATCTTGCCTGTCTTGGAGACATGAAGTTCCACGCCAGGAGAGGATCTGACATAGTTCTGACAAGGCATTTGCAGGTAGTACTCAGTGCTCTAGAGAGCAATAGATTCTTGAAAATATCTGTGCTTTGACAGGGGGAATTTTATTATACTATCAGATTACCAGCTCTAATTAACAGCAATTTAAAGAACTATTTTTTCAAAGGGCAGCTGTCAAAACATCAGAAAACGGCAGGGCATGAACATATTGATGGGTTCACACTTTAGCTGCTTTTCAATTTCACAGAAAAATACACTGTGTCACAGTCAAAAGACAAAAACTGTGGGCCCAGATGGCCTTGAATTTCAGTTTGTACAGCAGAGGCTTTATACAAGACAAGAAATTCTTACTTGGCAGGGACCAAACATTCAAATCTCCACTCCCTGACAGGAAGTTTTCAGATAATTCCTCTGCAGACTATCCATGCACATGACTTTGGACCAGAGGATGACAAACGACATCTACTGTTTACAACAACAAATGAAGACAGAAAGGCTTTCTCAGGACTGCACCCACACAGGGGGTACTTCTGAGCTTCTTCTCAAATGACACTGCTTGATAAAATTATTTCATTATTACTTTAATTGAATGGGTTTTTAGAAAACCACCTCTAAGTTTCCCTTCCAATATTGGGTATGGAAAAGTTACTCCAGAATAATGGTTAATTCTTTACCATGTTGGTTTACAGAAAGGTCTAGCTGTATGTTAAAAACCCCAGACAGCATCACACACACTCCCAAACCACTGGAATCACAGATACCTGTCTGTCACTAATAAGTGACTGAATTCAGCAGCCAGCCTGGTAGGCCACGGAGAACATGAAGAAAAACAACAAGTTTATACTGTGCAGTTCCATTTTAATTCAGACCCAGGAATGTTTCCAAGGCTTGCACAGGCTGAGCTCTGATCTTCAGAGGAAGCAGTTTCTCACCCTTGCTATGACAAGATAGCAGATGTAAACCCAAGACCTGATAATTTTGATATCTTACACAAGGAGACAGCTGAACTCCTGGAAATAACAGAGCAGGAAAAGACAGGGATCCCTTGAACTGCCTAAGATAGGGGCTCCTTGCCTCTGGGGAAGAGGAGAGGTTTTAAAAGATAATGCAGCGTGGTGAGGGAGGGCAAGGAAATAAATAAATAGATTTAAAGTCAAGATGAATACAAGCTTGGGAACAAACCTGAAAATCACAGAATTCTCTTATCTTAGAAACATTTCATAATTAAGTAATTATGATAAGACAGAACCATTGCAGATAAAATGGTTATTCTAAAAGCAATTATTTGTTGCTCCTCTACTACGTTCTTTGGAAAGTCCTTTGAATATATCAATGAAAAATACTGCAACAGAAGAGTGCCAATTTTCTTCACAGATAATTTTTCCAATTCTAACTCCTGTTATGTGGAGTACACACTCCAGAGAGAGAGTGAGAGAGTCTGAGCACCTCAGACGGCTGATACTGCAGCAGCTTTGGTATTCTCATGTAGTGACACAAAGGTCACTTGGGAGAGATCTCTGGTCAGGACAGGGGCTACAGAGTGGCAATGTCTGCAATCCTCAGGCCTGGCCCCTTTTACACTTTTTAGACTTTTTTTCAAAATGTGCAGCAGGTCCCTCTCTCCTGGACCTGTTATGTCACTGGCTGCAGTATATCATTATTTTTGAAGGGGGTTTCAAGATCACCAGAGCAAAATTGTGGAAAAGGACAGTTGGTCCATGACCCAAAGTTGGGTGGCATCAGCGTGGGTGGGAAAGTTTGACGGCAAAAATCTTTTCCATAATGAAGCACCTCAGAGGCCTGAAAGTACCAAAGTTGAGATGAAGCAACTGGTGCTGCCTTTTGGGAATATTCCTGAGAGCAACCCTTAAGCCATCACTCCTCCCTGGCACCAGAGCTGGAGTTTGCTGCTCCCTGGACACCTTCTCTTAGCAGGGAGACCCTTGGTTTTGAGTTCCCCAGCACAGAGTGATCCCTGACAATGGGAACACTCAGACACTGTTCCCTCTGCTCATGTTTAATGAGCTGCAGCACTTCACTGATGGTACCACAACTAGAGCTGCTATGACACCCATGTCAGTGCTATTTTTGGACTGAACTGCAGCTCTCAGATCCAGATGGAGACAGCACTGAGCATCCTTATATCTGGCAGGATACACTCTGTTCCTTAAGATGAATATCCAGCTTTCTTCTTGAAAGAGACGAGAGCAGTGCTGTGAACCTGTTTCAGTGTCCAGCCCTGCCTGACCTTGGAGGGTTTCACTGTCAGAATCAAATCTTACATCAAAGCTCTCTGACATGTATTTTCTTCACTGAAGGTAAAAATACTGTCACAGAGCTCCAGCGTGTGCATCAGCTAAAGGTGAGTCACGATGGAAGGTGTTTATCGCACTTGGGATCTGATCTTCCTTACAGCTATTCTGTGACGGGCTGTTGAGTTTCAGCCTCTCTAGATTTTCATATTCCTTCTGAGAAAAAGTGGCAGATAAAATCATGGTCTGACACTGAGGGAATCTTAAACGGAACTTAAGATCAGCAAAGAAGTGACTTCTGACAAGGGCACGTAGGGACAGTACACGACAAGGGGTAACAGCTTCAAACTGACAGAGGGCAGGGCTAGATCAGATAACAGGGAAATTCTTCACTCTGAGGATGAGGCCCTGGCACAGGCTGCCCAGGGGAAGCTGTGGCTGCCCCACCCCTGGAAGTGTCCAAGGCCAGGTTGGACGGGGCTTGGACCTGGGATAGAGGAAGGTGTCCCTGGACCACACTTAAAAATCCCTTCCAATCCAAATCATTCCGTGATTCTATGGCTCCATTTTGGTGTAACCAGACCATCCCAGCCTTCTCCTGAGCCCTGTGTTATGTAAGAGCACAGCTCAGGCAATGAAAACAGTCAAAATTTCACACTATGAGCAGGAACTAATGCATCCAAAAGGAAGTACATACTTCAGATTATTTACTAAGCCATAAAAATAATTTAGAAGTGCATCCATTTTCTATGGTAACATTTAGTCACAACCATAACAAAACTTAGAAACAGCTCCTGTTCTGTTCAATATATTGGAAAGGAGGAATTGTTTTTTATTCCCTCAGGGTGAGAACATCTACAGCCACACTCCTGCAAGGGAAGGAAGGGAACAAACACGTACTGTGAAAAGTGCACACATTCGATCGATCTTCTCTGGGTTCCTGGGGCCTCCGTTCTTGTTTAACCTCACCATAAACCTCTCACTGAAAAACAAACAGTATTAAAAAAGAATAAGCATTTCATGTACACACTTCAGCAGAAAAATACAGGTAGATACAGGATTTATTAAAAAAAGTAGCAGTGGTTATTATAATCCCAGTATGAAACAGGGCTCACTGCTCTACATAAAATTACAGGGAATACATGGAAGACTTTTAATAGTAAGTACTCTGCATGTGAAAACATTGTGTTGATGCATATTCATGATGCAATAACATTAAAATAATGTGAGTGCAAGAAGCACAGAACCTGAACACATTACAACTCCTCCAGGCAAAGGCTAAGGCAAACTTGCTGAGGGCCTTTGATAAAACTGAGTTCATTAAAATCCACTCAAAACTCAAAGTAACAAGAATACCAATTAAGCAATCTCCTCTAAAATACAGTGTTTATAGAAGGAATATCCTAATTCAAATACATTAAGATTCAATTGATGTAACTCTTATCAATCAAATTAAACAGCCCTTTTATGAATAAAATCAGTAAGTGTAGCCAGACTTCAAAATGAGCAAACCTCACCATGGATGGTAACACAGATATTCACATTATTTCATAAGACTGAGAACTCATGTGCAAAAATAAGTTCAATGAGTGATTTTTTCACAAGTATGTAACAGCACACTAAGTATTGACCAGAATTTTCTTTCTAGATTTTCACAGAAATAAAGCAAGAGCACATAAATAAATTTTCCAGATACACTCCCATTATATCACTTTCAATTCTATCCAGTATGATTGCATCAACTCCAGTAACCTTTATTTAATACACTGGCCAGCATATTATCCACAGCTGGTCTGAGAAGTATGAAAACACAGTGTACACACTCCCTCCTTTGGCAGTTTGCTCCAAAAGGCCACTCATCCCTACTGTAAATGCACATGGATCAGCTCAGAAACGCCTGAGTTCAGGCTGCAGCCACTGCTTTTTGTTTCTCTTTCCACTGCATGTTAAAGAGCCCTTGAGAAAAGCTCATTTCTCACAGGGCAGGGGGAGCAGTGATATCCCTCCAAACAAGTAAAAATTTGACACTGTCAAGAAATTCAAGAAAAAGTGCTGGAATTGTTTGATAGAACTTAACTATGGCGTAATTGTTCAACAGCATTTCATGAACAGTTGTAAAAATGTAGGACTGTAACAGTCTGGTACTGGCACCACCCACACCAGAAATCCCAGCACACACATCTGTGTGTTCCACACACAGGAATCCAAGTCCCTGCTCATCCAAACTGGAATTTACCAGACATCAATATCAGCCTTTCACAGCATCAGCTCATGTGACCTGACCATCATCAATACTGAAACATTTTCAGAATCGTTGCCTTTGTCAGAACAGATCCTAATTCTGCAAGCCTGACTCACGCATGTTGTTATAACCTTTGCAGGATTCTTTGGGTAAGTTTATCATGCTCAGCAATGCAGATCATCCTCTGCCTGTTTCACTCACCCCATTAGTCACTATTACTCCAAATTCCATGTATCGCACAGCCCCATCCAGTTCTAGTTAATTTGCCACAAATGCTCATATCTCTGAGACTGCTGAAAAAAATCCACAAGAAATCCACAATAAACAGATATTTGATAATTCTTTACCCACACAACTTTGAGAAGCCAATTAGTAAGTTAAGAATGTTTTAACACATCACAAAATTACCATTTGCTAAGTGGAGAGCAGGACAATACTACAGCAGATGACACTGACAGTTACAACAATGTATTCAGACTTAAATCCATCCACCTAATAATTCAGTAACAATGTTACAGATGGATTTTAAATTTCCAGTAAGATATATTTTTGACCTTGGAACACAGCACCTTTTAATTATTTAATTCTATTTAATGTTATTATTTAATTTATTTTAATTATTTCATCACTAATGAGCCCTTCATTTCCACATAGAACACTCTAAGCCACAATATCCTGTGCAGGCTGTCCCTCAGACAATGGCAGAAAAGTGCCAACCCCTGGAGATGAGATGTCTCTCTGTATTTCATTCATTACCAAAAGCTGCATTGCTTAGTCTGCTTCCAAACATCCAAAGAGGGATATTCTGGAGACTCACTCTATAGTCTCTTGCAAGCTTTTATTCCATTAATAAGTGGAAATATTTTACAATTTGCAATTCATTTTTTCCTCATTAGAGCAAAAGAGAAAAATCCGGTTCCTGTCCCCACACTTCAGTGCTCTTCATGAAAAGAAGCCAGACACCATCTTTCTCACCTGCCTGGTGATCAACTGTTCCCTTATTCCACCATACTTCAGTAAAAACAATTAGATTTTTTTCTTCTAATTTCCAGTCTTTCCTTGAGTTCTTTAGAGCTCATGTGCCTAAATAATTAAGGGGACTTTGAGTCAACCACAGCATTTGAGAGCTGGGAAACACAGAGAGGCACTGGGCCAAGTCACTTCTCCCACCTTTCCCTGCAGTTATTTCTCCTAAACTGCACATTTTTCTCATCTCTGGCATTTCTCTGATTTTTGCTATTACTGATCAAGAACAGCTTACAGAAACCAGTCTGACTACTGCAGTCAGACTATTCTGACTAAGGTCTCACTGGTGCTGGGAGTGTTTGTACCCCCGGAATGGGACTGGACCCTTTCCACACTGGTGACCCATATTATGAACTAGTTACTCAGCTTCCCATTTGACAACTACAAATTCATTTCTATGTCAAAGCAAATCTGGAAGAATAACCCTGTTTTCAATGACCTGAAGATCCACTGCCTTCATCTATCACTACAGCTCTGTTTTCAGACAAAGATATACACATTTAGGGTCAAGAACAAAACGGGAATTCAGTAATTTAATTTCTTATTTTGGGAGCTGTGTCCTTTGAAAGAGTTCAGTCCTCAGTGTGCCTTTTGATCAAGTTTACCTTCTGCACAAGGACAAGAGCAGGCATACAATCTAGACTAAATTAAAGCCCAGCTTAGTAAAACCAAAATATCAAATGTGAATAAACTCTGCATGGAAATTAATTAACCCCCTCAGTAGTTATAAATGCCAAATGAGTGGTGGAAATTAAGTACGGGGAGGTACTGAGCACACTGAGTATCTGATGCAGTGTGACTCTGAAAGTACACTGACATCAGTTCTCTTGCCTAACACCAGAGATAAATGCACCAAACAAAGAAAAGAATGAACATTTTACCTTGCTGTTCAGACCTGAGACATGCCACAGCAGTAGCAAGATTTTAAACAAAAGCTTATTTATTCCTCTTGCTCCTATGTGCTGTAAGCAACCTTCAATTACTCTAATTGCAGGATCTCCTCCTGTGCTCACTCCCATCACAGTGAAACCACCTCTTGTGCAGCAGTAGGGCCGGGTTTACAATCACTGTCATGATTAGCAGTTGCTAAAGCTACTCAAATATAAGAACCACTGCTCTGACAGGCAAAGTCAAACAGCTTCTTGTTCATTCACTTGAAAGGAAGGAAAAATGAAAGGACTGTAGTGTCTCACTTCTTGGCTGTCCTGAACTGGCTGAAAAGCAGGACCATACTGAACTGGCATCTGCCTCTGCAAAAAGGAAGGAAACCATCAATGGTTTGGGACGTCACATTTTCAGCATGAAAGAGGGCAAACAGGGACAAAATGTACTGCTGGGTGAGCAGGAGTGGCATTATGCCCACGGGGAGATGGTGGTGTTGAGGGTTTTTGTGTAACATGCGAAGATGACAACCAAAGGAAAGGTCTGGCCAAGAGCTCGGCAGGGGTTGGTGAGCCCTTGTATTAACTCATGGGCAGGTTTAATTACTGTGGGCTGCTGAAAGGCAAAAATCCTGACTAGGCATCAATTTCTGAATGTAGGCACAGCATCAATAGAAGCAGAGTGCCAAAGCTGTGGGAGTCTGGAGAGGGACTGCAGATCAATTTTCTGTTTGAATTGGAAACTGGTGATAAAGAACACGAATCAAAAAAATTAATTCTTTAACAAAGTAGAGGAGGCCCGTTTCCTAAAGCAGCTACAGCTGCTTCTCTCTCCTTAAACAGAAAACTCACATCTCATACCCTTCCCTTGCCTTAAACAATGGTTCAGTAGTCACAGTATCACAGTATAGATAAGGCTGGAAAGGACCTTGAAGATCATCTAGTCCAACCTATAATCCAACTAACCTACCCTCTACATCTAGATCATATCACTCAGCACCTCATCCATTTCTCCCAGAAATAAATACTCCTTCACCTTCTCTATTCCAATATGCCACCAAAAGGGAAAAGGTACAAATGTTCCCACATTTTTCTTGCTTTCATCAGTGCTTCTTACTCTGAGTAAGCCAGGTGAACACTTAAAAAATACCCAACATTATTAAAAACACCTCAGTCCTTGCTCAAAAGCTGAATTTAACTGGGTTTTCAGAATCTACTTTTTGGCCAATCCCTTCTAAAGGCTTCTCCTATTCACTTGTACAACTTCACATAAGTTTCAGGAGAAAAAAAGGAGTTCCACTTTCATTCCATTTTCCAAATTTGTCCAAAACTCTCTCATGTTTGTCAACTGCAAGAATATTACTGAGCTCAGTGATGGAAATGGTCACTCCAGGACAGCATTGCAGTCTGATGCTTTTGAGAACACCCAGCAGAAGCTTTTTAAGAAGGAAACAAGCTTCACTTCATGCCTTGTGAACTTTTATTTCAACCAGATGGCCTTGTGCTCATGAAGAAAGCAGGTGTGTATACCAGCAGTTTGGTCATTTCCCATTGTCATAAAATAGTGGGCTGATTCTTGTGCTGAAAGCTAATTTAAGCTGTAGGAGTATCCCCTGTAAAAAGGTTTTCAAGTTCATCAAGACTATCTTTTAGAGCTGCTAATTTTTGCTCATCCTCTCAGAAAAAATCCACGGTCCTGTAAGAGCAGCTGCTGTAAGACCGACCTAATACTGCAATCCCCCCAGAGTGAGTCCTCACTCCCAGTGCGAGTGTGAGAGGAAGCCAAAGCACACGTACAGAGTGATTCTGTGTCCGTGAAGAACTCCATTCTCACTGACAGTGCAAACCAGCAGTGTATTGTGGGTCCCAGGGCACAGCAGTGTTCGAGCAATCCATCATCCACAGCAGTCACAGGGGGATCACCTCTGCTGAACTTGCAGTTTGCACAGTGTCTCAACAATGACTCAGGGACTGGTTAAAAATCTTCCTTTTCAGGCGGGTGCTCATGGAGTGTGTTTGTTTTCTCCCCTCTTTTCTTTCTGGGGGGAGGGAGGGGAGCTCTTTCTCGAGCTGTGTCTCATCCAGAGCTGCAATAACCCCGGTTCCACAAACAAGTGAAGCAAAGCACACTGCTTTGGTTTATGAGTGTATTTTATAAAGACATCTTAGAGAAAAGAACACAAAATCTGTGAGGGAAATGAATCTGGCCCTGAGAAAACGGCTCCAAGCAACACAGTTTGCTTCCCAGCAAATTCCAGCTTAATGCTCATGAATTATTAAATTACCACATTGGCTGGAAGCCCCAGGGAGGATTACAGAGCTTACAGTAAGGCTGGTACTGCAAACACTGGGTTTCCATGGAAACAGAAAATACGGAAAATAACTACCTGTCATTGCCCCCCACCACATTTCAGGGAAAACCACCACAATGGTACAGCATTCCTGAAGCTCACAGGAGAAAGGTGGCCAAGCACCAATTACATTCTCCTTGGGTCTTCATGACTCTGCCACAGCTGAACACTTGACATTGTCATTAGGGTTTTTCTGCGATTTCCATCATGAAAGGTACATATTTGTGCTCCTGAATGGAGTCCTCCCAATTAGCTAGAAAAAGTTTCTATTTAAAAAGAGAGCTTTTAGTCATCTGGTGAGATTCCTCAGTGCCTGCCAGTGATGGGGATTTTAACTAAGGACAGCAAGGCACACCGACCCAGGGGGCAGGTGAGAAAAGCTTTGCAGGGAACACTTCTAATTTGGGATTACAGGTGTTTTGTGGAGCATTTTATCACCATCACTAACCTGGGAGAAGCTAATGGTTCTGAGAGCTAATACAGCAGCTGCTGCCTTTAATTCTTGCTCCATAACCCACATATCCCTGTCACTCAGCTCGGCACGTGACACATTCTGTCAGACACACTGAACTGGGTTTTGACAGGGAATTTTGCCACAGAACAGCTCAAGGAGCAGCATTCCTTACACTGGGCCTTCCCACAGATAGAAAATTGCTCACAACTGCTTTCTCTGAGCTGTAGAGTTCACCTAAACCTTTGAACAAAGTTAAAATCCAGACAGAAACATCTCCTCCAGCTGCAGGTGTTCATTGACACAGTGTCCTCCTTACCAGGCAGGAAAAAGGGAAGAAGTTCAAATGCCTGCAACTAATTGATTTCTTCCTTTTAACAATGAAACAATAATTAAAAAAAAAACCCTAAGAAATGAAAGTCAGCTGAAGCAACCAGCAGAGAAAATGAAAATACATTCCTCCTCCTGTGTGCTTTTCTCAAAATCTACACTCAAGAAGCCCCCTATAAAGTATTTTACAAGTTTATGTCTCCAATGGGGATCAAACTTGTATTTTTCTAGAAGTTACACACTCTGTCAGACAGGTTCTCTGTCCCCAGCAGACTTCAGGGACCCACATATTTTCCCTGTTAACTGGAGTGACCAGAGCCAGGCCATTGCTGCAACAGCAATAGTCCTTAGTGTTTGCTCAGGTTTTAAGGAAGTTCATCTTGAGCAGGACGAAAAACTGATGTTACTCCTGTTATGAATTACCTCTTGCACAAAACTCAAAACAATACTTTCCTTGAAATGCTACGAACACATGAAACTAAAGTACAGGAAGAACTGAAGGAGGTTTAACTACTTCAAGAGATCAGATTGCTAGGAGAGCAGTAAAAATTGGAAGATGGCGTTTTTTCATGACTAAGCAGAAGAAAAAAACCTCATTACCTGGGAAACCTAATCCCTGAGAAAATTCTCTGAATATTAAAGAAACAATTCTGAATGATACTAAATTATATTTTCCCAGCAGACAAATACTATACTGACAGTGAACGAGATAACCTCTCTATTTTAAAAGAGCTGTACTATTAAAAACATAACAAAAGGAAAATTTAGCACACAACTGCATAATAGAAGCAAAATACAATTTTCTGCCTCCTTACATAGCAACGGGAAATAGTGGAGCACAATAACATTTTAAAGCAATTAACTGGGGATAACTAGCCCACATTGTCAGGGCACTCCCAGAGCCATTACCTGAGAGAGAACCAATATAGAAAAAAGGATCTTCAGGTCAGTTCCATGCCCTGGAGAGAACGCAGGCAGACTTGTCTGACACAGTTTTTAATGTGCGTCTTTCCACATTAACAATTTCTTTTTCACCTCATCTTCAACCATATTCATCCACCCAGGGATCCTCTCTTTCCTCATTCTGACCTTGTTAATGCCAATATTCCTGGTTTTAACTCACCTGCTCCTCTCTCCCCTCTCAGCTGCTGAATCTCTCTCTGCCCAAGGAGTACCTGGTGTCCAGAACATGTTCAAGCTCTGCAGCTCTGCTTTGGGGCAGGCAGGGCTGCTCTGGGCAGGTAAGAAGCTATTCAGGGGCTGATCCTGCACATCAGAGCTTTGAGAGGACTCAACCCCCTTCTCAGGATTTGTGACAGATTTGCCATCACTTCCTCAGAAGTTTGCTCAGTGTTCAAAATGTGACGGTAATTGTCTGCATTAGGAAGTGTTACAAGAAAATTATTCAAGATGATTTGTAAGCACAGTAATTTTAGCTACACCGTTTCTGGTGGCGTTTTTAGCAGCTGATACACATTCCTACTGACAGTTTAGAAGTGAAGAAAATATGACTAAATGATGATGACAACCACGGAGGTAATGGCCATCATCAAATACAGAGATGAAGGATTCCTGTCACATTTGTCAAGGTAACCTTCAGCACCTTGGTACAGGTTTGTGTCCTGATGTCTGAAGCAGGAATACTGTGCCAGAGTGAACTCCTACTACAGAGAGAGTGAAAATCAAATCCTCTACAAATTCATCATTCCTAAATCCCGTGTTTCAAAAGGCTGCATTTTATTCTACTCTATTTAAATATTGTCACAAACATTTTCTTTTAACAGCCTTCCCCCTATCACAAAGGCACTATCGTAACTTTTCTAGGGCCAGACTCCAGAAGTGAGGAGCAGCTCGAGAAAACTGATTTTTCTAACACTAACACACTTTTCATGGCATGGAAATTAACCTATTTACAAGGCCAAGGAGACATGTAAATTGATGATGTTGTTGTTCTCTGGTATTTTTACACCCTCAGTATCTTCAACTTCTAACAGATTTGTCAGCTAATTTTTATCAGAGAGAAGAATTTGGTTGGAAATTACCTCAAGATCCAGAGCTGAGTTACAACTGGGAAATCACTGTCCATGTTGGCCCTGCAGTTCTCACCACACCCCTCTAGAACACTATTAACAGCAAACCACTGCCACTGAACACTTTTTGACTCAGCTTTGAAAAACAGGGGCAGATGATGTCATGTTAGATGACTTCAGAGCAGCTGAATCCAATGATCATGATGTCGATGAAGAGCATTTTTTCAGTCCATAATTATGTCCCCAAATCATGTTCCTCTCCTGAGAGCTGCTTTGTCAATGGTGCTAAATTCTTGAGACACAAGATTTGGGACAGACTGTACTGCTCACATTCTCCCCAGCACCCACCCACAAATTGAGTACATTTCCACAAAAAACATCTTTCCATATCAACTATTAGCACAGCATTAAAGACTAAGCTTGTGTTTTTTCTCACTTTGACTACTGCTTTTCAATTTTAACACAGAAATAGACGTTTCCAAGTCACCAAATCCCAGCCCTGTATTGCAGTGCAGGGTAGGAGACAGGCTTCTCCATCTCTAGTATTTTGAAATCTCAGTGGGTCTGTTTTCTCACATTTCTGCACGTGTTTTACCTAGCCATCTGTTGAGAAAAAAGGGATTAGCATTTATCTTCAGTGGGAAGGAAAAAATGTGAAAAGGCACCTCAACAAACACAGCGAGCTGCCTTATAAAGGGCTGCAGTTAACCTTGCTATTACCTCCAGTACTGAGGGAAAGGATCAAACATGAGGAAAGAATGAGGCAATGAAGCTGCTCCATCAACTTCAGAAGATTTTGCTTTTTTAAAGGAACAAGGACTTTCTCCATAATGCACCAAAACCAATAAACATTGATTTGCATTAGAAAAGCTCCAAGTAGTTCCACATTAACCACTGAAGGATGAAGTTCTGCTTCAGACCAGACACGTTTCTCTGTCCTGTGTCTTATTGACTCAGACAGAGAGGAGCAGTGGGAAATTTGGAATTCTCAGGTAGACTCTTGATGGGCAAATATTCTGTCAATACATCTTTTCCTAATTGCAATTTCCAGTCAAGACCCCCTTCCATCATGATGCTGCTGGGAAACCACCAGCTGACAGAACACAGGAGGAAAGACTAACATATTAATGTTAAGAGCAGATGGGATTATTATAATAATTCAGTTTTGTCTACTATATAACACAGACCACACATCATTTATGTTAATGCAGCTGTGGGTTTATTTGCTTGTTTTAAGGACTCTCCTGGTTTTGTCTCTTTCCTCACCTTGCAGTGCCAATGAATCCGGTTTGTGATGCATGAGGACATCAGCTTACAGTGTGAAAGAAGGAAGTATATGCTGGCAGCACATGGTACCTTGATACAAAATTCTGGACAGGCATCTTATAAAGAAGCAAATGTCTCCTGACAGCAAATCATACCCTGTCCCCACACCTGAAAGCCTGGGCCACTACCCCCAGTCTTGTCTACATTTATCTCTAAGGAGTAAGAAAAAATATCACAACAACATAGTGTGTGCTCATTGTGCAAGGCTGCACTTATACTACAGCAAAATGTCATTTAAATACAGCCCAAAGGCACAACTTCGTATAGAATAAAAAAAACTAAAGGTGTGAAATGCTTATCCTAGCTAATAACCACACAAATTATTACCCGTTACTGTGCCTTTCCTACACTCCTCTCATTGCAGTGCTTCACACTCCCACAAATTTGCTCTCATGAATGATTTTAATTCCATTACTTTATTTAATTCCACTACTTAATTCCGTTCTTCTCTTTCCCTCAACAAAATCAGCATTTTATTTCTCAAATAAAATTATTTTAAACTATAATCAAAGAAAGAAAAAATACTAATTCCATGTGGATATTACTCTTATACTGACAGCAAAGAGAAAGAATAAAGATCTGAAGGAAAGACATTTAACTTGACAGTAAATTATTAATGGGGGGCTGGCAAAAGGAAATGAAAGGAATGGTTTGAGAGAAGCAAAACCAAAAAAAGATGTTGGAAGGGGAAAAGCTTAAGTAACTATTTGATTAATTCCTGAAGAAACAAAATTTAAAAAAATACAGGAATTATGAAAGAAAACGGTAGAGAGAATACTGTGCTCTGTACCAGTGCACTCAGTGAGGGGTTACGGAAATCTGCACAGGCAGAACTAGTCCCAGCTTTCAAGGTCAGTCACTATGTACCATCCCTCCCCTCATTTCATCGAGCTCTGCAAGAAATGGGTCAGCAGCACATAGATTTGTATCTGCCCTTTGGACCTGCTCATCCTCTGTGATCCCAGAAATTCCCCATATGTATGAAACTGTCGAACAAAACCATATTGAAACACCCAACCACTAAAAACGCAGCAGGACTCTGAGTTTTAAATACCTGCCACATTTCTGGGCGAGACAAGTTTGGATTTCAATCACTAACAATCATTTTTCCTGACAGAACCTACAGATAATCTTACAAACTTCAGCAGTACTGAAAACGTTACAGCAATATGGATTCACAGAATGCACAAGGGAGATGAGAATTCCACACGGCTTCCATCCTTCTCTGGGTACATTTCTGGAGTTGTGGCTAACTCTTAGTTTAAATAAGCTTTCTCTCCTGTTTCACTGGACACTACAGCATCATGTGGGAAGAGTGTTTTACTGTACTTCCCCCATCCTCCATGGCTCCTTGGGTAACATTTCCAGAGGACATTTTCATTAAGCTTTTCTAGCTTTAGGTGTCATGTCCATAATACAGCTCTTTAGACACACTGTATACTTATTTTTTCTCAGAACAAACTACATCAAACTCTTAACTAGAGGTGCTGGGAGCACCATACAGAGAAGCACTGCAATACCACAGAGCAGAAGTGAAAGCAGTTCTTAAACCATGTAACATCCACCTATCCACATGTAATGTCTTCATTTGTTTCATGTGATCACTTCTGGGAAATCTTGTTACATATTAATTGAGGCAGAAGAATGCAATACATATACTGCAAATCTGCTAAGAAACACTGGTCTCCAAAACCAAAATAAGAAGATGTTTTCACAAAGAGATTGCAAAAATAGTGACATAGATATTGGAATTAAACAGAATGGGATAATAAAAATGAATAATGATAATGAAAAGAAATATAAAGCAGAAAGGAAAAAGTATCATGCACACTATGGTGCTCACTGGAGATGTGATCTTGTAAGTGAAAAGCTGATTACAATGCAGATGACACAAGAGAAATCAAACTTCTGAGTACTGCACAAGGCAAACCAAAGAATGTACTTTCAGTATCTTTTTTGGTGAACACATTACAAAGCTACAACATCAATGACATAAGATACGAAGCATTTAATAATCTTGTCATGGAAAACTTCTTAGTTGTCACAGAAAACTTCTTAGTTGTCACCCTCCCAGGAAATTCACATCTAAAACCATGTATAGCCACCACTTGTTGCTACTACAATTGCTCAAACTGAAAAGATGAATTCCTTACATCACCCAGTGTTAGTTACATTTCTCTCGTGCCACACCAGGTGCACATGAGGAGCACCTGGGCCATGGGTCCCTTTGTTTTCCACCTGCTGCCGATGTCCAGCAGCTATGTGTGCACAGGGGTGTTTATCCTGCTCTTCCTCTCCACACTCAAACCCACCTGAGCTTTCCCTTTTCTAACTGCATGCCCAGGCAAGCTATTGCTTATTTCTCCATCTGCCTGACTGTGCACACACCAGGAGGGACCATCCTTGTACCCCACAGAATGTCATACACCAAGAGAAAATAACAGACACTACGGAGAGAGGAGCAGGGAAACAAAAAACCCCAGGCAGGGGTGACTTGGACTGACCAGACCAGCTGAAACATGGTGAGATCTTCTCCTAACACTCTGTATTAATGAGAGGGGACCAGCAGCAAACACGTGTCTTCTATACACACCACAGGGAACATTAGGTCTCTCAACAACATGTCTGAATATATCCTGTATGATAAACACCCACACGGACCTCTCCTCTGTCAATCCTATCAACACCACCATGGGCACTCAGCACATCTCCCAGAATGTCCAGTCACGAGTTGCTCTTGGTAAACCACAGGCAGTGGGAGTCGGCAGTGGAGGAGTTACCAGCAGAAATATGCACAGCACCATTTCCCACCATAATTACTGATTTGGCCCCAGACTTTCCAAATTCAATCACATGAGAATTTCTCTTTTGTTCTATTCAGGCTCCATAATTAAGGATATTTCTAGGCAACAAGAAACTTTTCAATCCCAGTGGTGTAAATTTGGGTAACTGGTTTAAGATGCAGAAAGAATGAAAAACATTTACATATTTAAACACAGACTTCATAACGAAAACATAAGCCTGGAATTTATTTATCCTTTGCCATACTCAAAAGGCTGAGAGAATCGAGATAGTTCAGCCTGGAAAGAGAAGCTTTGGGGCGACCTAATTGCATCTTTCCAGTACCTGAAGGGACCCTGCAAGAAAGATGGAGAGAGACCCTTTGGAAGGGCCTGGACTGGCAGGACAAGGAGGAATGGCTTCAAACTGACAGAGCTGGGTTAGATTCAATGTTAAGAAATTCTTGCCTGTGAGGCTTTACCAAATTTACTTTATTTCCACTCATCAAAATCATGCTGAAAATATGTACAAGAATTGATGTAACTATCTCATTTGTTGCATCGCTCCAGCACAAATAACACTCTGGATCACTTTTTCCACCAGTTTCCAGCTCCTTTAGAGCAGTTTAACCCAGGCTGTATCAAGTTTAATGCTTCTCTTGTGTTGTGGCAGGAGGTGCCTTCCCATAGAACAGAACAAAATTAGTTGGCTCTGATGTGATTTGTGCTTGACAAGTCTATATTTATTTTTACTTATCAGCCTGTTGGTCTCTCAGTACTAACAATTAGTTTAGTTGTTCCGCAACTTTCTCCATTTGTCATCGGATTGCACTTGACCTTCTTAGGGAGATTGAGGCAAAACAGCCACTAAATACTCGAGCTACCTTGGAAACATCTGCTCAAGGCTTAATGACCCCCTTAATCTGCTATTTCTTGATTTTGAAAAAGAAAAAATTCTGGTAAAGCATAATAGAATTATTCCTTTTTTTTTTTGTCCTTGATGTCTTTTGCTAATTTTACTTTTTTCCTACAAGTTTCTGCTGCTTTCCCATTTTCCTTCCTTGATTTTTCATGTTACTATGAACTGGACCATTCCACGATCACTTATCCCAAGGTATGTCTCAAAGGGGCTCTACTTCCCCATTAACTGTAATCAAAACTGGATCAATTATCATGTTATTTTCCTCTAACTTCCTCACACAAACAAACTGAGGTATTAAAGTTTAGTAACAAAGATTCTGTTGCTGGACCAATGGCTTTTGTATGTAAAAATATATTAAAAAAAAGAAAATTCTAAATATTTTAAAACAGACAAACTTTAGTCCAATTTCATCTGAACCATTAAGTTCTACTTACTTACAAGTACTACTTTTTATATTTCTATCATACTAAAAAATATTGTTTTCCTTGTTTTGATCTTTAGGCCTCACCTCACCCCTCTAATGCCAGTGTTGCTACTCTTGCTGTCCAGCTCCCCACTGTCACCCTTTGCCTGTGTCTCCTTTTTTGGCAGCACAAACCACTAAACAGTCACATATTTGTATTCAGAACCTGAGAACCATCTCAAACTGTATTTCAGCTGCTGCTCCAACCTTTTGATAATCTTCAACTGGTACATGCTGTTACTTCAGCTCCTGAAAAACACTGGAACTTTCACCAATCCTTCACTTAACTAACTGGGAAATAACTCCTGCCAGCAGCAGGTTCAGGGGGGTTTGTAATCTAACAACATGTCCAAAGCAGTAACACTGAAAGCCACTCAGCCTCCAGCATGAGCTGTTTGGGTAAGAAATTTATCAACCTCAAAACCATTTCAGAAGTCAATTTGTCCCTTTCATTTAGAATGCAGTGAACACCAGCTTTACTCTGTGTTTTTAACGTTAATGCACTCTATCCTGAGAGGAAAGAAAATCCTGTAGATATAAAAACATCATTCTAAATTCTACATCTGTAGCAACATGTTTGTTTTCTGTTTTCTTCTGTAATACAGAGCTCAGCCTCATTACACACTTGTTCACCAGCACTCTCTGGGATGTAAGAAAATGTAAAAATTATGCTGTTTTCACTGCAGCAGGTCAGTGATGCTTTAATACCAAGAGCTAAGTAGTAACAACTGTTTGCACATCAAAGTATTACTATGTATTTAAATATGCCTGAACCACTCTTTGTGCTTTTTTCTCGTAACTATTACTTTCTTTAACTTTTTATCACTGGTAAAACCCTTTCTTAAGGCTTCTCATTCAATGTTTACATACTATGCCAAGGCAACCAAAGACAACTCTTCTCTTTTCAAAGCAATTCCTACTGGCAGCAGCTTGTTCACTTGTCCCTCCCTCCTCCCTGCATTTTCCTCATCTAAATAATTTAATATTTTACTTCTTTGTGGTAGGAACTAATTAATTGTTCACGGTTTTTTGTTTTGGTTTGCCATTTTCACCTTTCCCTCTTACCAGCTCTTTTCTGGTAACTCCCTGAGCAGAGGAACCATAGACATGTCCTCCTAAACTACATCAACTACAGAGTCCAGAGGAGGGGCAGGCACTGATCTCTCTGTGTGACCAGCGACAGGAGCCAAGGGAATGGCCTGAAGTTGTGTCAGGGGAGGGTCAGGTTGGATCTCAGGGAAAAGTTCTTCCCCCAGAGGGTGGTTGGGCACTGAACAGGCTCCCCAAGGCTGCCAGAGCTCCAGGAGGGTTTGGACAGAGCTCTCAGGGGTGGAAGCATTGGGGTGTTGGGGGGTCTGTGCAGGGCCAGGACTTCGATGATCCTTGGGGGTCCCTTCCAACTCAGGATACTCTATGATCAAAACAAGTGCTTCTCACTTGAGGGGTAAAATAACCATCATACACTATCAGGTCAGGCATTCTTCCCATATTCTAAAAATCTATAAGCTGCCAAAAACAACAGTGGCAGACTCATATTTATAAGATATAATCAAGTCCTCAGAGCTTTCCAACACAGATCAATTTTATAATGGGATGGAACCTGAAATGCTACAAACCTTACCACTCTACTCTGAACTTTCTTGGATGAGCATTGTTCATGTAACAACGCTCTCCTCAAGAGAGGAAAGAACATTTTGTGGCTCTTTCCTCGTTTTGGAACAAATCTAAATCTAATTTCCTGCAAACTAGGGCAGTTTTGACTATGGTAGCAAATCTGGTTTGTGCTGATTGTCAGGACATGCCTCAGCCAGAACTCAGAACACTCCACAAACACACTGTCCTTCGGAGCAGACCAAGCTACGCGTGCTAAATTTCCAAGACGCAATGTAAATGTAGCAATATTCTTCTAGGTATTCTGATGTTTTCAAAACACACACTTGAAAAGCCCAGCACATCTCCTGTTTGTTAACACTGGTGCCAATCAGCTCAGTGCACTGAGAGCACAGACAGAGATGGATTTGGATAGTTTGTATCAATGGCCACAGAGCAAAGAAAACAAGTTCACTTCTGACAGGCCAGTAAGGAAGGGAGTGGGGGGAGTTAAAGAGCCTCAATTCAGCACCAGGGCCCACAGCAGTGCTCCCAGATCAGTCCCACAGCATGGCCCTGACTTTATTAGTGCTTCTTAAACAACAGCCCTAAGATGGCAGCTGTGAGACACCAACACTCTCAGGAATGTTTGGAGGAAAAATCAGAAACCTAAAAAAATTCAACCACTCCGCACCTTTAATGCTTCACTGAATTTCATATGCCAAGAATACTCTTCCTGATACTTCCACGTGTGCACTGCAGGGCTGGCAACCCATGATGTACCAGCTCTGTCCTTTCAGCTGCCACGGGAACAGGTCACACCTTTTCTCCAATGTATTTTCCTTTTACATAACTTTCTTCCTACAAAGCTTTCCAGTTATTTGACACATCCCTACCTGATCTGTTTGCCTTCTCTGACATCGTACAAAGAAAAAAAGACATCTGTGTCTTCTCCAATTGTGTTGTAGGTGAAGCTCTTCAGACTGAGGAAGAAGTGATGAGGCACTGGCATGCGACAGGCTTCCCCGTGCCGCTGACGGATTGTATCCACCTAATTGACAACAGGGAAAATGAAAATCATTTCTATGTCTATCATATGTCTCCATAAAGACATATATAAATAAAGGAGATTCTGCTCTCCTTCCTCCATCAAGGAAAAGCTTAATCTCAAATATATTCTGCCTTTGACATATGTGCTGGATTAAGTTTTCCTCCTCTATTTTTTTCCCAGGTCCAATTTGAATAATTTAAGGAATCACAATAACCAAGCAGATACGAAATAAATGGTTTATGCGTTTGAAATCTCTTTTTATCAAGTAAACCAAGTCAATCCTATTTCTGAGATTTTGGCTTGATTCTGGTACTGAAAATGAACAGTAAGATATACCTGATGATTTGGACTTCAAAGTATTTTTAAGAATAGTATTTGTTACGTTATTTCTTTCCAGCTGCTGCAATTCATTTCTAAAGGCCATTTATGTGGCCAGCAATGAAGGCACTGACTGTCCCCCTGTGCCAGGCACTGATGAGGCCACACCTCGAATCCTGGGTTCACTGCAAGAGAGACCCTGAGGGGCTGGAGCGTGTCCAGAGAAGGAAACGGAGCTGGGGAAGGGTCTGGAGCACAAGAGGGATGAGGAGCAGCTGAGGGAGCTGGGGGGGGCTCAGCCTGAAGAAAAGGAGGCTCAGGGGAGACCTTGTAACTCTCTACAACAACCTGGCTGGAGGGTGGAGCCAGGCAGGGGTCAGTGACAGGACAAGAGGAAACAGGGATATTTACATTGGTATTAGAAAAAAAATCTTCACTGGAAGGGTTGTCAAGTGCTGGAACAGGCTGCCCAGGTGTAGTCACCATCCCAGGAGAGATTTAAAAGACGTGTCCATGTGGTGCTCAGGGACAGTTTAGTGGACTTGGCAGTGCTGGAGGAATGGAATGGTTGGACTCAAAGGTATTTTCCAACCTTAACAATTCCATGACTTCAAATCAGACTTTACAGGCTGGTCTGCCTTGCAGGTATAACAAAAATCTTAAGTGTTGAAAACACGAGCAACCAATAAAATGAAGTAGTAGAAAGGTTTTACACTTTGTCTCAAATACCAAGACTTATTTACAGCAGTGAATGTTGGGGTAGTAAAAACAATTAAAATAGTAAAATTAGAAGCAAATTTACACTTTTAGTTTTTATCTCCCTTTACATCCATTTATGCTGATCTTGATACACAAGTTACATGACTATCCTAAGCTTGTCTCTGGATACATAGACAGCTACATAACAACAAAGAAAATCTTAGAATTTTCAGATTTCCAACTTAGATTTGTACTGGTTTAAAAGGAATTTTGTTCTGGATTTTAAACTAAATCCAAGTAAATCCTCAAAGACAGGTAGGTGTGGAAGCACAGATCTCTGTAAAGATCAAAGCCGGATTCCATGACCAGGAATGGATTACATTGCTACAGAAAGGAGATGGGAGACAGAATCACTAAGCCACGTGGCAGCAGATAGAAAGAAGAGTCACATGGGCAGGGTAAGACTTTATCTCACTAGAGAAGTTGATCTTTTAAGAACAACAGGCAGAGCTAAAGAAAAAAGACCTAAATGGAATCTGAGGAAGGACTTTAGTGACTTAAACACTTGTGCATCTTCTGAGGAAGTGTTCTACAAGAAGGGACTTACCCAACAACCTCCATGACATCTTTACATACACTTAACAAGACAACAAAAATTCAGATGTGGATGGGACTTACCTGTGATGTGCTCTGCTGGACACTGTGTCTACTCGACAAATGCTGGGGAGACACAAAATAGTAAAACTTAAACCTTTTTGAAAATAAGAAATATTTACATTACATGTGTGCAGCATTAAAACAGTGATTCGAAAATATCACTTTTAAAATTATTAACAACTTTTCATGGCATTTTTTCACAGTGCATTATCACTCACAAGACCACCAGCTTTCCTAAAGGCTTTCAGTTAAGCCACTTCTTAGCCTAACAACTTGGATTTACAGGGGCATTTACCTCAGCCTTTAAAAGAAACAGCAGCCACAAGCTAGACAGAATTCCAACAATGTAAAAGGATTTCTTTTTTTAAAAGTTCATCACTCTACACTGTATGATCTATGTGTTCTCTCGTTAGATGTGGAGATGCCTCACCCCTAATCCTCATCTATCACTATGTGGTCTATGAAAAGGTGCATTTGTCAAAAAAACCAGACATCTAGAAAGAAAGATGTATTTTAGACACTGTTTAAATTTCTTGCTCTGTTTAGAAGATGAAATCCTGATCAATGTTAAAGACTCCTCTACAACTTCATCTGGTCAACACCTGTTGATAAAGAGAGGATAAAGAGATACATGTCCAAAAGGTAACTTGGAGGATGATGTTGTATTTAAAGCCTTCTGTGCTAGAAGGAGATGTTATAATCAGAAAATGGACAGCAAGACTCACTAAACCCATTTAATCTCTAAAGGGAGATTTAAATACTAATCTAAATTGAAATGGTTTCAGCGAGCTTTAAAAAAACCATATCATTAATTCTGTGCCTGTTCCCCACACACCATCTCAAGATTAGCATTTTTAACTGAAATATTAACATTGACACGGCCACACTCATTCAATACTCTCTCCATTTGCCCCACCTCATTTTATTCTGACCAAACATTTACTCTGCAGCAGAAGTAGCAGACCTGCTGCCAAGAAGGCCCCTGGATTCAACACTGGGGAGGCCACACCTGGAATCCCAGGTTCAGTTTTGCTCCTCTCTTTAGTAGACTGGATATTAGGGAAAATATCTCCATCAAAAGCAAAGTCAAGCATTGGAACTGGCTGCTCAGGTAAGTGCTGGAGCCACCATCATTGCAGGGATTTAAAAAACATGTCCATGTGGCACTGGGGGGCCATGGTTTAGTGGGGGCCTTGGCAGTGCTGAGTTAACAGTTGTGCTCAATCATCTTAAAGGTCTCTTCCAACCTAAGCAATTCTAGGATTCTAAATGGCATATTTTGACACCTGTTTACATTTACAGTTATAAAAATGTCCTCCTTCACACTGTCAGTAGAAAAAATAATGATCTCCAGCTCCACTGTTTGTCTAACTACTGCATCCTTTTCTGAGTGTTAAAAATCTCCAAGTTTAGGTGGCTGAGCTGCTTATTGAATCTTCTGTGACCTGCACTCAGTCTAGAATCGCAGCCTATATTACACTTTTCATATAATTTCTTGAATTTCCTCCACATTATTTGGAATTATTTGGAATTCTGATACTTCCCTCCAATGAAAGAATCAGAAATGCCATTTCCAGCTTTGTGGAATTTGCACATTTACTCAGCAGACTCCACATTTCAGCATCTAGGCCTCAATTAAACATGAAATACTACAAAATAGAGGATGACCACTGGAAAATAAGTCAATTTGTCCTCCTCCTATTTAATCAAACTGACAACCACTCTTCACTACCTCTTTGGAGCATGAGTTTTTAATTAGCACTGTATTTACTTCACGGTAATTGCACCTAGAACTAATGACCTTAGGAGAATTTCAATTTAAAAAAACAACACTTAAAACCTTTATGAAAATCTAAATATGGCATCGATGGCTTTTCCTCTATCCACTAACTTATGTTCTAGAAGTACATCGAAAATTTTACAAATTGTTTATTCTGAACAAGTCCTCACTCACTATTACCCACCTCTTTGTTGCAAACAATAGTTCTTTCTCCTGCATTTTTTACAGTGAGAGAACAACTATTGGCTTTCCTCCCTCCCCTGGAACTGGTAACTACTTTATACAGTTACCACCTTACCAGAGTTTAGGGGCAGGAAGGACATGAATGTCACATTATTTTCTTGCATTGTGTACCAATTGGCTTCCCCCAGTAGAAAAACATTTCTTTCATTTCCCAATTCCTACCACATCACTGATATAAAACTGTTTCTCGAGACAATTGTACATATTTGCTTATTTGAACTCATGCATTGCCTTTCTAATTTTTCCATTTACCCATCTGTGCTATGGTACTACTTATTTCTATAATTCTGTTCTTCTGTAGTTCTTCTCAGTAATCTCAATTTCCCTTTCACTCTAATAACTGAAGGCAATGAAGAATTCTTAATTTATCCAACTTGACCTCTGAGTGTCTTATGGTTTTGTTCTGTTCACTGAAACAGCTATGAACTCTCCTTACCTCATTTTTCTCCAAACTTCCTTCTCATGGTATCTATCTACCAATGCCAGTGTTTACTGTTGTTCTTCCTCCTTCCTTCCTTCCCTAACAACACTTGCAAAGTGAATCCCATCATTACCAAGTCAGACTCAAAACACTTTTTATCTTCATATCTGACTTCTTACTGAGGTTTAGAACCAAATCTATGCAAACAAACAAAATCACAACAAGGAGTTCATCAGCTTCCTGCACAGTCTGTGTCCACTAGGTTTTCTTTTCTAGCAGAGTTCTGGGCAACTGAAATCTTAATCTCAAGTTTCATACCTGTTCCTCCTTACCAATCGCATGTTCCACTTGAATAAAGAACATGCAATCAGGAGGTGATGGCAGCATTATTTTCCAACTGTTTATTTAAGAATTCTTTTTATGAATTAGGAACTCTGGTGAACTCATGGTATTTCTTCCACACAGTTCAAAGAAATGGCTGAGCTGTAGCAGTCACACACCCAACAGTTGTGCCTTCCCTGCACCTCCTGAAGACACACCCAAATCGATAAATGCATATATAGAAAAGCTAAACCTATGTAATCACCAGCTCTGACCATTTCTGATTTTTGCAATCCCTTCAGACATTGGTGTCTTGTAGCCCCTTTCACTAAAAAGAGCCATCCAAGTGCTTCTGTCATTCAGCAGAACTTTGTGCCCTTAAATGACAACTTCAGCCCAGTGGCAACTCCAGCACTGAGCTCTGTGGCAGAATTCTGAGAACTTACTTTCCCACCATTTCAAAAGTAATATAAATTTTTAAAGAGTTCTGTCATCTTTGTTAAAATCACAAACACTGTCATAAGAAAAGGGCAACTTGGTTTCCCCCAGGAGCAAAGCAACGACTCCTGACAAATGCTGCTTATCCTGCAGCCACTGGCATTTTTCTTCATAAGTATCCAGGAGAAACAGAATGTACAAGGCCTCAAAGCACAACAAGCAAACAGAGATGAATATACAGCATCCTACAGCAGTGACAAGTGTACTTAGCAACGAAAACACGGGTGCTAAAAAAGATGCTCAAATTTTAACATATAAAATTTATGAAGGAGAGCAGTGCTTAGTCTAATGACTGGGTATAAGATGCTCGAATTTCTTGTCACAGAGGAAAATCTGATGTGTTACCTCCTCCACTGCCCTGCTAATAGGAGACTGTTTCCTGTGTCACATCTAACATTCTGCAGTCCTGCAAATATGAGAAAGTCATTTGGCTCCTCACAACTATTCCTGCAAGATTTACAACGTGAAACCTCGTTGCTCATTTGAGAATCCATTACGTATTTTCCCAGGGGTAAGGAGGATTCTCTCACTGAGTTGTGGTTAAATAACAAAAACAATTCCCAAACCACGTTAAAAAACCCACCTAAATCTCCAATACTGCCTTCCTTCAATTTCTACCAAATTTAAGTTTAAAAAAAAGAACAGGTTTTCAGCTGCTTTGCCTCCTGCAATTGCCTCCTGACTGTGAGGCAGATGTGATTAGACAGCACTGTCTTCTTGAATCTACAAACTCACGTAACAGTGGAGTGTGAAGTGACTAATGGTCGTGTCCCAATAGCAGCCCAGAGCAGCACAGTGTGCTGGGGACATTCTCTGCAGGACTTGGGTGGCATCACCACACTGCTCTGACAAGAAATGTTGGTTATTTGCAGTAGAACAAGTATTCAGTGGAAAAAAATGTTCAGAATAAAACACAGAGTAACAAACCAGTCCTGTCAGCAACTAGCCTTGCATTCTCCAAATCCCTACTGGTACTATGTATTTCCAGACTGTACTGAAGGAAAACTCTGCTGTAACAGCACCAAACTCTCCTCAGACTATGGCAAGTTAAGAACAAACATTAAAAATTAGCACTGTATAGTGATGCACTTCCATATCCCTGATGCAACCATCCCTATTTCTTCCCCTGACAGTCACTGTTATACAATGCAAATAATCCACAGGAGTAACAGCACAAGTCTGCTGACAAAACATGCAGAGAATTGGATCTTGCATATCAAACCCCACTATCTAGACATGGACATATCACTCCCTAATCTTGACACAGCTGAAAGTCAACACCATTTTAAAACACGAATTAAAAATTTACTAGAAGTGAGTGACACTGCAAGAATATTACATAGAAAAGCCACCATTTCCTTGGGAAGACATTAAACTGAGAAGTTGTATAAAATAATTTTTCTGGGGGGTTGTTTAGGTTTCTTTAGATACAACAGCATCTCAGGCAAGGTTTGCATTTACCTTCCATTGAACATCACAGGCTCTTTCTCCCTTTATAGTTACACCACAATCCAAAACAAAATTATCTGCATTAGGCCTACTGACAAAATGCAGTGAAGTCGTAAATGAATCCATGGCTTTCAAGTTCATTAATGGCACAATTCACATTTCCTAAACAGCTTTAACTTCGCTGTACTAACTGATATGGCTGTTAAGTGACTAATAGTGACAGAATCTGAAACTCACTCTAATGATGGAATTATACAACTTTACCTGAAAATCCAAGTATTCTTATTTAAATGCACCACCTATTTGTAAAGGGCACTGCCACACAGAGATGACCTTAACGTTCATCTGAGTTATTCACTCGTCTCCCATTTTTGTGAGTCCACAAATCTTTGTAACAGGGCAAAAATGTTTATTATCTATGCAACTCCTAAAAACAGACTTTTCACTTAAGTATTCTTTGTCTGCAAATCTCCTGAAAGAATCAAAGTGACTCTCATGGGCTTTCTGGACTCAGGGAAACCTTCACCAGTTTTCACACCATGTTATTTGTAAACTGAAATTAAATTGTATCTAAGCATGTCATTTGCTTCATTCTTACTAAACTCAGGTACCAGAGACACTGTTCTCTTGGGGTGCAAAACAAGACATTTTAGCCTACACCACCATTATAATCAAGAAAACATGAAGGAGTGAAAAACAAGACCTTTGCTCTTCTTTCCCGTCCAGAGTGAAGAGTCCAAGCCACCACCCACACATTTCTTACCATTTTATAAAGATCTGAAACACTGATCTGATCCGAATCCACAACCTCAAAGTCCTTCCGAGGAACTAAATCCAGGCCCAAGTGTCTGCAAGAAGGAGGAAGGGAGGGTGGTGAGTGTAATTCATTGTGAATCATTCAACAGAAAATCCTTCTACATGAAATTAAATGTCACACAAACCCACCGTCAACTTGTTACTCTTTGTTCCCTGGCCTCAGTAGAGCCCCAGCAACTAATGCAGGGTGAGGCCTCTGGCCACTGTGTTGGTGCAGTACCCAAGACAAGGTAATTTCATACACAGAAAAGCAGCAGGCAAATGAAATTCACACCCTGGTTTCCTCTGCAGTATTTGAGTATTTTGTTCACTACACAATGAAAAGGTTCCCTAAGCAGCCCTGTTCAAACAGGGTCTGAGCTTTGGGAAACTGCTTTGAAACTCGTGCTGTTCATACAACTTAACCCCCACTATGTAAAGATGGTATTTTAATTAATAAACAATAACTGCAAGAACAAGAATTATTGTAGTCTGTATTTGTAACATACACACACAAATATTTTAATTACTTTGAGCAGAATGAATATTTAGGGTCCAATCAAACAAGATGACTAGTTGAGGAATTCAGCAGTAGAGAAGGCAGTTTAGGTCATAGTTACACATGAGTAGCAGACAGAATAACGTATTTTTCATCCAGATAAATAACTGAAAAACGGTTAATAATTAATAAATTAGCCCGCAGAACAAAACAATTTTAGAGGTGACAAACCCCACATTTTGCTCCATAGATCCTCAGGTTCTGTGGCATAAAAAGTTCTGAGCACTACAATAAATATCTTAACTTGAAACACACACATTGGGAGTAAAATTGAAGAAACACATAAATTAATAATTCTCCTGCTTTTGCTTTATGTAACTCTGACACTTCACTTGTATTTTATACTGAAACTCTTAATAGTCTTAAAAAAAACAACCTTCAGAAGAGGTGCCCTCATGAACTACCTCTGCACTCCTTCTGTCACTAACTACAAAAGAAAAGCAAAAGTCAATTTAATTTTGTAATCAGAGAGGGAAACATTCTGCACAGACTTGTTCCTGATGGCAAATAAAAAATTTTATTGGAGAAAACCTCTTAGGTACTGCAGAGTAATTGTCTGGAGCAATAAACAGAAGGCTCCAGGCAATAGTGTCTCTTTCTGAGCAACTGGCTTAAAACAACAGCAAGAAGACCCTGCAGTTTTTAGGAGGAGCTCAGTTACCTCTGCACTTTAAAAAACCACCCAGAAGTTCCCAAACTCCACAGTTCTTTTTGAAACTGTCTGATCTCACTTTCCTTCATTATTTATAACCCAAAAATACAGCTCAGCCCTGGATCCCTTCCTGGCAAACAACTGTTAGGCAACAATGTCCAGTCATTAAAACATCCTGCTGTCAAAACGAAATTTCCACATTCTTAATTCTTTGCCAAAATCAATTACAGTTTCAATGGGGTTTTGTTTCAACAGTTTCAAACTGTTTTCCCTCTTCAATTCAGCTTCATGTCAAACACCAATTACTGAATTCTAACCCTATCATTGTGAATGTGATGGTTTTATACCCATTGCACATTTTGTTTTGTTTGGACCTGTCCAACACAAGTGGCCCAGGACCAGTAGCAGAAAACTGCAGCTGTGGAGATGAAAATGAAATAGCTTCAAGAAAGAATGGACTCAGCAATCCTTACCTGCAGCTACCTACTTATCACACAAAGTCAAGTAATATAAAACAATGGTAACAGGTAAACCCAGTAATAGATCACTGCAAAGCTTTTCTATTAAAAAAAAGTTAATGCTCATCAAAATATTTCACAGAGACTTTCCTGAATCTGAATATCTAAACAACCTCCAAAATACCCTGTCATGCCCATTTGCACACACAACCAGCCCTAAATTACACTGATGACGGAATTTCTCAACACACAGATATTAACTAGAAGTTTCCTAACAACATTATCTAGTACGTGCACTTCAGAGGCAGGGCAGTTCCAAAGCTCTGTTCAAGCTCTACAGGAAAACCTGGCAAAGTCAATCTTGGCCCGACGTGGTTCCATTTGCATCCCTTCAACTCTCTGGAGAGCTGAGGTCAAACAGTGGTTGGACTCATTACTCAATACATGACAAAGGCATTATCTTCTCCTTAATGATGTTCAACACAACTGCAGTAGCACCCCTGTGAAACTTATCTAATATCCTATTTTCAGTTAAATCCCTTAACACCACAGATTTTCAGCCCGGAAGATTTTCCTTCTCTAATATTATGTTAATCCTGCACAACACTTGCTCCCAGCAAATCAAGGTGGCTTTGCTGTGGTATTAACATGCTGTCATTCACTGTGCAGGTGAAGTTCAGGTTTATACATTCAATTGGTATCAATTATTTTTCAGTCTGTCAAGGACTGACAACAATAATTCTTGGAACAGCAATGACAGTCAGTGGCCCACTTTCCCCCTCTATTATCAAATACTGGGGGAATGCAAGAGCAGCAGCTGCAAAGCAGCATCTCTCCAAAGCATTGCACGCATGAAAATTACAAAATGGGTTGGTTGGTGTATTTGACGGTTCCTCTTCACAATACTTCCTTTTACAAGCAAACGCTTGTGCTCTTATTCCCCCTTCACACTGAACTGCCTTTCAAAAATATTTCCCAAGTATACTCACAAAATACCCCCAAGCCTATCAATTCCGTCTTGGTGGCACATGCCTGGGATCCTTCCAGCTGGCATTTAGATATTCTTCCTTTTCTACAGACAAGTCATTACAATTTTTCTTTCTTTGGGGAGAAAAATTTTTAAAATCCACCATCTAAAGTCTCCTGATATTTCTCTCAAGTAATATGAAAACAAGCCAACAGACAAAAATACAGGGCTTTTGAATCCTGAAAGGGATGAACACACAACATTAAGTGGGTTTCTGGAGATAATCAACATGGGTTTAACGGTAATTTTAAAGAGTGATCCTAGTTTCTATTATGCTCATTTATTCACAATACAAACTACTCAGCATTTAGAATTCATAAAACCGTAAGTTCTCAAAACTCTTTCTAGAAGAGCCTTGCAGAAAGATATCATTTGACTAGAAAAAATTTCTTTCAGATGAACATCCAGTCTTGAAGAACAGACTGGGAGAGCTCATCACATACGTGATCCCTGTGGCTCCAAAAATGTCCACTTTACCTTGATCTTCGTATTTGCAGCCACCAATTCTCCTGGTATTCCTTCTCTCTGTACATTTATCAAAGCCTCATTTAATATTTCTTTCTATTTCTTTTACACAAATAAGGGATGACTTCCAGCACCACTGCCAGTGTATTTAAGGGAAAATTACACCTGTTCAAACTGAAAATAAACCCCTTGCTGGTGGGGACAGGAAGTGTGAATTTCACATTTGCATCACTCCGTCATAAGCAACAAAATTCACTGCAGATCAAGGTCAGGATAAAGCAGTTCTTCACTAAATAAGCAAACCATGTCACACACTACATGTGTGAGATTACCTGTTTCCCAAAAGCTACTGGGTCATGGAGTATCTCCTGCTGGATGGTACTACCTTGAATAATTACACCCCTGCTCAGACTGCAGGAATTCAACCATCTCAGGCAATATTAATACACGTTAATAACAACATTTTTCATTTTTTTATTTGCAAATCTCAATTATGACAGAAGAAGCAATTAACATTATTATGTTATTCAACAAAGGGCAGTACTCTGTGAATGTGCATATGAAGATCATGGCATTTGTTAGTAGTATAAGTGCAATGATAAAATTCAAAGAGCAGAGACAGAAGAAAGTGGCAGAAATTCTATGGAAAAGAATGATATTGCAGAAAGACTTCCCAAACTCCCCAGCATTTAGATTTAAATACTGTATGTCCCTCTAATATTAAGCACCTTTTTCTCTGGGGAATTCAATACCTGCTATTTTTCTCCTACACAAGCATCCTGAGCAGACGGATATAAAACATGACCATACTTATATTTACTGATACTTCTCCATAATTATCACACATTAGATTTATCTTTATGGTTTTAATGACCTTCCTGTTCGGCGATGTCACATGAAAAAAAGAGTCTACAACTGCCCCATGGAACAATTTATCCCCTTCATTGCTGCACTGCTGTCTACTCCCCTCATCTCTTTTTCCTTACAGCACTTTTCCAGTTTCCTGTTGCTCATTTCATCCATAACTCTGAGCAGAAACAGGCAGGTGTAATGCTCAAAAATAGTCCCTTGGTTCCCATTTATTCTACAGGGAACGAGAATGGAAAATATCTATAACTCTGCACTGCAGAGCAATGACTTGATGCAGTCTGTTAATGTTCTTCAGAGCTTTAACACAAAAGACATGAAATGTAACACTGGGGTTCACTAAACCTTCATCAGTGTATTCAGGAATGTCTCACAGCAGGGTCTGAGGCAGATGCCTAAGGAACACAGCCAAACAGAATTTAGTGAAAAACACTGGATTTTCTTCCTTAGTCATCACCTTACAGAATTCCTCCCCACTCCCACATGCTAATTAGCAACTAATCCCACTCCTGGTGGAAAAGCAGCCACTGTAATCCTGAGAGTGAGAGTCACACCTGTCACACACAGCTTACCTGTCTGATACTCAACTCAGAACAAACCACCCTGGCCAAGGGCTCGGTTTTGTCTAAAGGTAATTTATTACTGTTTTTATGTGAACGAATTGGAGTTGCCTTTGGCTTTAAAAAAACCTCTCCACAAAGGCACCAGGGAACTGACCAGGGGAAGCCTAAACCTCTGAGAAATGCCATTATATAAAAAGTCTAAATATCACAGCCTCAGCTCCAATATCAGCTCCAATATCAATTGTGAGATTCTCTACTTTTTGCACCAACCATTATGACACTTTTCCAATGGAAAAAAAAGTGGGTTTAGTAGTTCTGAACCTCCCTGATATTTTCTAGACTGATACAGAGTCAATAAAGTGACCTAATCCTTTTAAGAGTGCAGAGAGCCTTAGAAAAGGCTAAGCAGCAAGAGCAGAACTACACCATAAACTCACCACAAAAAGTTACATTCGTTTTCCAAATAATCCCATGTCCTGCCTGTGCACAGATACCACTGGAAGAAAAAAGGTGTGTTTGGGGGTCTTTTGTTACTAAAAGCTACTTAAAGAGCCTGAGAAGCAGCAGTACTCACTCATTGCCCCAGTCCAGCCTCACTGTCAGGTGCCTCTTGACCTCCCGCACCTGGTCCTGTGTGAGGTGCCCCGAGAGCAGCTGCCTGCGCAGGTCAATGAGCTCGTTCATCACATGCCGCAGCTTGTAGAAAAGATCGACCTTGTGTTTCTGGAAAGGCATGTTTTGGGGAGGAGGGAGAGAAAAGGAAAGAGGCAGGGAAGGAAAAAAGCAGGGCAAAAAAATGGAAGGGGGAAGAGGAATAAGTTTGGAAAGAGTGTGAGGAAGAGAAAGAAAGAAAAAAAGAGAAAGATAAACAAGTTATCAAATTTCCATTGATTTGCCCTAGAGGAATGTTAATCCATTTTTTACAAGACTTAAAATATTTACATCAAAAAGTAGTATTAACTTATGCTATTTAAAAATGAAATAGTAACTTCTTATTCCCAAGGTTCAGGCTCAATATGCTAAGAGGTCCATTTTCTGAAGGAATCTAATACTCTACAGAAGAGGATTCATTATACACAGCAGGGGTCATGTATTCCAACCATGTAATAAATTCAAAGTTTAGGATTGTGAGTGAACAAGTGGTGAAAAGGCTGGATCAGAATTGGGTGTCAAAGGGGCTCCTCTCCACACAGTCACGTCACCATATGGCATAAAACAGCCAACGTGCAATGAATGAGAATCCCAGGAAGAACAACAGGCTGGATGTTGTTTTTCCAACAACTAAGCTCCATTACAAGAAGACTGGACGAGGAGCTTAGTGACATGGTCTAGCAGGGCGGTGTAGGGCTGGATGATCCTGTGGGTCCCTTCCGGCTCGGAGTGGCCTGCTAGACCGTGAGGGAACTAGGTTGTGTTACCGCTCTGGGATGTGCTCTCGGTCTCTGCACGGGTGTTAGATGGTGAGTTGGACTAGACGATCCTTGTGGGTCCCTTCCAACTCATAATATTCTGTGATTCTGTGATTCCCACTGCTTTGCAAGGTTAGCAATGTTTGAATCTCACTTTCCTAAAAGCCCTTGTCTCCAACCCTTCCCATTCCCAGGCCCAACTTTCTTCTCTTACTCCCATCCCAACTGCTCCATCCTTCCTCACCTCACAGTGCTCAGTCCACAGCAGCTCCTCCTTCCTCCTCCTCCTCACAGCATTCCCCGGCTCCATGGGCCTTTCCCACACGGATATCAGCATGGACACCTACTCCAGTGTTCCTGGGGGGTGTTTGCTGTTCCTGCTCTCCCACTCCCCCCCATCCTGGCTAAACGGTCTCAGGTGTGCCCCGTGGAACCTTCCGGAAGCGGCTGTTCCCTCAGAGCCATTCTCCCCAACACCTGGCCCTGCCCAGCACAGGTGGGGGGGTTTAGGCCATCAAACAACCTGGACACACCTGAAACTGTCTGGTGCTCCCGGCGCCTTTGGAACACTGAGGGGCCTTTGGTATTGTCCTCTAAACAAAAGCCACATAACATGAAAATGTATAAAAGACCTTGCTGGTGGGGACGATGACCCATTATAAAAGATGACCCATTTATAGTCATTTCGTTACCATGACTTCATTTAACACTACTGTAAAGTCAGGATTTTGTCTTTCTTAAGAGAACTCCCGTAAGACATTTCCTGTAAAATTGCCTTAGGCTATAATGGGGAAGAGGGGCACAAAAAATTATTTTCCTTATAAAAACGACTGAGTAGCTTTTCCCAGGTTCCTTGTTACAGATTTTGGTATCTACATTAGATATTAAAGCCTGCAAGTACCATCAGCACATGAAAGAACATATTAAAGCTAGAAATAACACAAAAATCCTACCTTTTTTCTAATTTCTTTCTCATTTACTTTGTAGTAAAATACTGTTGGAATTTAGATTTGTATAATATTTACAGCTTAATCTTACTTAAAATCTGTAACATTTTTACCAGGCAAACCTTAAATATTATTTATTAAATTAGAAAGTACTCATCAAGTGCCTGTTGATTAATAAAGGTCAGGCTGTACAGGTCAATAAAAAGGACATCTCAGGGAACAGGGAAAGGAACTAAAGTGCAACTTGTGTGGGAGATGTGGACAGTACACAGGTATCATGACTGGCACTCACAGAAAAAGCACTTTAAGACCAAAATTAATACTTGCACATACTCTTCTGTTCTCCACGTGTGCCTAGACATCTGGTCCTGTTTTATTATGGAACTAAAATGGACTTTCATAAGAGTTAAAAAATACAAACCACAAATACAGGAAAGTAACATCAAGCAAGAGTAAAGTGAATAAGTTACAACATCTCCTAATTAAAATGACAAATTACATTTACAAAGGGTTGAGGTGCCATCCTGGAGTTTTCCCAAGTCTGGGTTTGAGCTCAGCCTCCCCTGTCAGTTCACCACTGAACATTTAGAGTCACGGGATCATGGAAATGTCAAGGTTGTAAAAGACCTCTAAGATCATCAAGTCCAATAAAAAACACTAGTCTTTCAATGAAGTAACAGACTGAGAAAGGAGATCACATCAGTTTTGGTTTATTTGCATTCTTCTATCCTAAAAGTCTCTATTTATTAGTTCTCAATTTATTCATAAGGATGTATTACCATGACTAGCATTTATTTTCTCCTATGAATATTCATAGCTGTTAGCTCAAAAAAGAAATTATTTACTCCAATAAAAATCTATTTAAATTGATTCTCTACTATATTCACAGAGGGTATTTCAATTACAGTGTGTATTAAAGCAGAGCGAATTAGAGTGACAGAAAAAATAAGTTCTTTAGACTTCTGCCAATGAAAATGTATAAAATAGCTTAAAACACTGACATTTGAGAAAAGGAAAAAAATTAGCAGTAAAAAGAATGATGTAACATCAACACAGAAAGCAAAAGCAGAGCAAAGCAACAAAACAAAGCTTGTACAAGACAAGCAGAGATGTTGCTAAAAGCTTTTCCTTTATGTTAGATTAAATGACATCTCTGAATTACCATATACCATGTGAGCAGCACAGGCTGTGGGTAACTACTGTGAGAAGGGGAAACACTTGGTTGAAGCAATAAAAGTGGCTCTCTGTCTCCAGCCCATCCCTATCCCAGCTGCCACTGAGGGCAGCTCAAGGCTGGAAAAACCTACATCATGAGCTTCTGGCACAGACTGCAGCTCCCCATCACTCTGCTGAAATTCAGCTGAAGTTCCTAAATCTTTAAGTGCAACAGCAACATTAACCTCATTTCCTAACACCATAATAAACTTTTAACAAAGCTTAAGGAAATGGAATTGAAGGGGATAAACTTAGAGGTTTAATTCCTCATTTCTATAATACTGCAAAACAAGTGACATTAACACCCCTTTTCAATCCATGTTACATTTATTGAAGCCAGGTCTAAATCCTTTGGATATTAAATGTACTTATTTGTTTTTATGTTGTAAGAACCTAAGAGTAAAAACGTCTTAGATGTAAGAACATCTTAACGTCTTAAATGTAAAAACACGCAATTCAGGATAGGTTTATTTTCCATTCTGAGGAAAAAAGAAATACACATGCAAGGTCTTTCCTATTTAATTAAGGATGACTCCCCTCCTTTTTGAACAGCTTCATCATGATTCTTTGAAGGTCACAACAACACGGCAATACATTTTGCTTTATCGTATTTTTTCAGAAGTATAGCCAACTCAACTGTGTAAGTCAACCTTCTGACAGACACCACAGCAAGAAAAGAGCACAAAAAAGTGAAAGAGGCTTCTTTTGACCATTGTGATCTTTTTTCAGGTTGTGATCCTGATTTTTGTCCTGCTCCCTCCCCTCAGAATCCTGAGCCCTACCACATCAAGGTCCTGCAGCCAAGGATGCCTTTGACCTTCATGTCCCCCAGCTGCTCATCCTTGCTTGTAAATACGAGTTTCAGCAGTGAACCAGCTTTAATAAGAACACCTAAAGTGGGTACCAAACACTCCCTGCTCACATCATCACCTTCCACTCTTCTCGTGTCCCCTATTTACACCAAATCCACAGTCACAATGGCCCTCTACATCCCAAAATACATTTGCTGAACTGTGTGCGAGAACTGATGGTCTTGATCCACAGCAAGTGTATTTATTTCACCCTCAGAAGTTCTGGTGCTCCAGGCAAAGCTTGGAATATTGATAAATGTGACTGAAAGAGGAGCACACACAATCTCCTGCTGGAATCTCTGCTGCAGCCATTCCAAATGCCTCTGCTGGAACCTCTCCAAATGCCAGCAGAAGCCACTTGTCCCCTGATGTACTGGGAAAGGGGAAGCTGCACGGCCTTCACCTGATAAAATCTCTAGATGGAGGACTGGAGGAAGACACTGCATTCAGTACTAACTGGTGGTATTTACCTGCCAGAGAGGTAAGGAATAAAAACGTTTTGCTCTGAAGAAACTGAAGCATCATTAAATAACCGTGTGAGCCTCAACATTTCATACTTTTAGTAGACTTTTTACCACCAATCAAATGCAAAAGAACTTTAAACATTCAGAAGAAAGCTTCCTACCCATAACTACATGGCCACATTCTTTTGCAAATACAGTATATCCCTCTCCATAAATCAGTATTTTAAGGTTATTTTCCGTAGGACAGAGAAGTTATAGTTTTATCTTTCACATCAATTTTAAACTAGAGTTAGATGCTTTTGTTTCCACTTCAAATAAACACAACATATTTATTGAAGTAATATTAATAAGTAACATTACCAATAATAATAGTTAAGCTAAGTTTAAAACTTGCATGATAAATATCAAGACATTCAAACTGCTGACAGTATTTAGCAAGATCTGTCATACAGTTTCCCCTTAGCAGTGCTTTACACTCTTGTGCCAAACTCTAAAGTCAAAAAATACTTTCCCCCTAAAGCATTTCCACCGAATTTAAATCAAACATCTGCTCTTCCAATGCTATTTCCATACTTAACAGGGAACTGCACATCCAGTGGAGTTCAAGGGTATAACCTGATACTTCCACCCTTTCCCAGCTTCCCTCCCAGTGTCCCACAGGGCACAAATTAATATTCTCATTCAGACATTGCAGTGGTCTAGAAGGACTAGAACTGCTTTGGACCTGACAAACACAGCAGTGAGGGGAACAACCTCAAAAGAAGTCCCCCAGTCTGCAGGCCTGGGTCAGCCCATGTCAGCTTAAACGTCTCCGACAATTCCTTGTCTCTGTCAGGAGCCTCACACAGGTCATGCAATACAAGTTCATCATGTTAGAGAAGATTTTGTCAAAAGCCATTTTCAAGTTGCATCAGAGGCACTAAAAAAGTTAAGCAAGAGAATCACAAGCAAAACACACACTGTTATTCCCATAAAATATAGAACACAGACCATTATTTGCAAACCGGTCTGATTAGTGCATTTTGTAATTAATGATCCTGGGCATGATGCCACCATTTGTCCTGCAACATTTCTGTGAATCCCCAAAGAAAACTGCTGAATGGAATTCAGTGCTTTTCCAGCACATACTTCTCATGTAAATTCAACCGTGAAGACATTCCAGGATCATTCAACTGCAAAAACATTTCAACATTTCTCCTCTAAGCTTCTCATAGACAGATCCCAGTGAATTTAATTCCTCTAAGAGACAATTTCAATTTCAAAGGAACAGTTCTAAGGAAAAAGCATATGGGTTTCCAGATTCTGAGACCACTGTCCTGCAGAGGAAAATCCTTTACAGGAGAAATGACAGCCCATTTACCTTGTAATTTAAATTCAAATTTCTAATATTGCACACAGTGTAGCATCACTCTAATCCCTCCTGGAAGCCTTCAATTTGTCTATATAAAATAATAACCTGGCAGTTCATAGAAAATAACACAACTGTTTTCTAAGACTAAGATGAACTACAATCGTGCCCACCTTACTTGTAAGCCCAGGATTTTGTGGAAGGCAAACTGATCACCCAAAGTATCTTCTAACTTAAAAATCTTCAGTTTTCAAATTTCCTGGGTTTGTTGTGCATGATGATGCAATTATTTTTATTCAAACAGCAGATATGAAACATAAAATTGTGGGAAAATGAAAAGGATTTTGTCCTTACTAAGAGTAATGATTCTTTATGGGTTATTTCAGTCAATGCAAACTCCTGTTGATGTATTAATGTTTTTAACAGTAAAGCTCTTTGGTGTCTCAGACATGTTCTATGCCTCCCACCACTATTACAAATATTTTAAAAAAGAAAACAAATGCAGGAGCCACAGTTCTTACTTCGGCAAACCATTTACGATGCTCCTACTTTGGAGCATGACAGGAAGAGAATTAACGGGCAGGTCATGAGATCCACACACTCAAAACAGCAGCTGCTACCAGAGAATAAAGAACTGCTCTCTCATGTACTCAAGTCCAGATTTTAGTGTTTATACGCAATGAAAAAACTCCTTCCTGAAGAGGAATACCCAAAGTGTATCAGTTGTGGCCATGACCATTTGACTGGAGCCTCTGTTGCATCAACAGGAGTTGGTTTATTTTCTGACATTTCTGGACCTTGCAGGCAGTGGTGGCTCTGCTCAGGTGAAGAGATCTCCATGTTTTAGGGATGATGGCTCCAGACAGCTCAAAACAAATGGGATTGCTCTGTATGATCAACTCAGACTCCCTTGTGACAAGATGGTTTGGGGTTTGGAAGAGCCAGAAATATTGGTAAGAAGAGACTGATCCATCAAAGTAAGACTTATATAAACAAGTAATTTCTTCTGCCTTGATAATAAATGCAACTCCACACATGGCCTCAGGAGAAATATGGGTAAAATAATAACTGATCCAAATGCAAATTAAGCTATTTCACCCCATGAAAGAACTTGTGAAGCTGAGTAACTATCAACTCTGGCCCTGAGCTGACAGCCACCCCATAATGCAGCAGGACTGAAAACATAAATTACAATTTAGCAGTTAAACAAAAAGCATAAAAAATAATTAAAATGCAGCAAATAAAATGTAAATTATAAATAAAGCCTGTTTTCAAATACTTGCTCTTACTTGTTCTATTAAATATTCAAGATTTTAGTAAATAAAAACCCCAGAATACCTAAAGAGACAAGAGGCAGAAGTGCAAATAAAAAGCTAAGAAAAAACAGGTACAACTCCCAGGATAAAGAATTAATTCCAACCTTTTCAATTTAAAAATGTTCGTTTCATGTATGTGACAACAACAGTGGAAATATTTACAGTGGACCTGTGGCTGGCAGCTGTTAAAACTGTAGATTCCAATAACCACAGAACAAAAGCATGTTTTTCCACTCTGGGCATCTCATTATTATAAACCCCGTATCAAAGCCTTCCTGTTAGCCTGGAAGTGCAGGCAGTCACATCTGTAACTGTTTTTAAATAGGGTCACCTCCTGAGGTACAAGTTGGGTGTTTTCACTGACAAAAGCTACAAGGAAAGGAAAAAAAAAAATCATTACACAGGGACAATGGTTAAGGATTGCAGTTGATAAATGCCAGTCAAGGACTGTATCAGCATTATTTGCCTGGATCCCAGCACAACTGCTCAGGACCTGCCACACCAGCAGTGCCCAAAGCTGAACAACTGGCTCCTGACTCCCCCTCACACAGCAACTGAGCCATTGCTGGGGATCTCCCACTCAAGGATATCCAAAATATCTGCTGTTCTCGACACTGTTTGAAATGTAAAGGGGGGAATAAAAAAGTATTGAATGTCAATCATTTCCACAGTTTATATATAAATAGCTGAAAGCATGTCCTCACCCAGGAGATAAGTCATCAACAACCACAGAAAATATGCTTAAAGGGGTACAAGAATCAGAGGATCATCTCGGAAAGGCATCGCTAGAGAAAGACTCCTAAAAAACCATTAGCCTTAAATTCTTTTGTCTGAAAGGATATAAAACACACCAATGTAGCACAGCCACTACTTGGTAGCGTATTTTTTTGTATTTTAGTAATGCTGTTTTTCAACACAGCTGGTCCTGACTAAACAGATTTAAAGATTCATCAATTCCAAGACTATAAAGGATTATTGTGATTATCTAGTCTGACTTCCTGCAGGGCATATGCCATAGAAACCAGCTCACAGATTGCTGCAACATACTTCCTCTAAGATAATGTGGCAACAAATCATCTAAAATACAATCCAGTCTTGTTTTAAAGATATCAGTAATAAAGAAACAACTGCTTTCTATGATTAATTTCTTTCTCATTACCCTAATTAATAAAAAGTGGCTTCGTTTCTATTCTAAATTTGCATGACTTTGGTTTGTAAATACTGGGTTTGTTCTATTTTTTTGACAGAGCTGACAGACTGTTGACAGATTACCTCAATTATCAATCATGTACCTGAAACCCTCCTCCATGTACCCATTTATACATCAGAAATAGCCTGACTCCTCACTCAACTCCTGCAGTTTGTCTGAGCAAATGCACAAAGTGATTTTTCCATTCTTTACTTGTCAGGCTTCTGCTGCAAGATTATTCTCACTTTTATTTATTTATTTATCTCTTCTTATCTATTACATATTGGGACGTTGTGGATAAGCGGGTAACTCTTTCAAGCAATAATGAGAATACCAAAAAGACATGATATATTTTAGAGACGGGGAGACTTTTGTCTAGAAATGACAAGAATTATGAAAATAATTTAAAACAAAAACTTGCAAGAGAGAGAAATGGGATAAGCTGTTATCCTTGGTCCATGGCAAGTAGGATAAAAAATAACCAGCGGTAAGGAGGATTCAGCAGCACCTCAGAAAAAATGTCTGTAACATAGGGACCAAAAAGCCCTGAATTTTTGAAAGGCTGCAAAATACCCATTGTTGCAGACAATTTTTTTAAAAGAGGCAAAAGAAGCACATGCTGAAAATTAACTCGCTGTAAAGGAGTCAGATGGATGAGGCAACCTCACGATCCACTCCAGGTCCTCCCTGCTGTTGTGGCTCACCTCTGAACCCTTCTGGTTGCTCTACATCCATTCTGAAGAGGACACTGCAGAACCAGGAGCAACTGCCCACCAACCAATACAGAGAAATGCTTAATTATTCTCCTCCTCTCACCCCCCTGTCTATAAAGACAAAACTTATCCTCTTAGCTACCAGCCCAAGGAGGAGGCTGATGTGCAATGGTTTGCCCCAATAATGTTTCATCCTGTGAAGTGTCACTGCAACTCGGGACACAAACACCATCTGTGGGGCCTTCCTATATTTGGATGTAATAGAGGAGATGCTGTTTGAATGAGCCAAGTATCTGACAGAAATGGTACAGTTACAAACTAACCATTATTTAACTTTCTATTCCTGCATCATCAGCAATTCTGATGTGACTGCACCAATTTTTTTCTGATTCCTATTATGAGACCAGTGAGTAACAAACAGATCCCTGCAGGTCCTATTACAAGAAGCAGCACCAAATAAAAATCCTGCATTTTCTACTGCTCTATTATCAATTCATCTGTTTTTAAACTATTCAGTAAATGCAAATTCTGCACTGGTAATTTCTTTAACCACAGTGTCAAGGGAGGGTTAGTTAATGTCTGTAGAAATCCTACATTTATTGTTAACTTGAACAATGCAGCTTGCAATCAGATCTAAGGAGGTACATGATTTCTATGTCTGACATATACAAAGCTGTATTACAAAGAGGGCAGAGGAGGCAATTCTTGCCCTCTATTCACTAGTCATGAGACATCTGGAGCCCTTATTTGCTGTATACAACTGCTAGATGGGAATATTGACAAAAGATGGGTCCAGATTCTTCTTAGAGGTCTACCAGAATAATGGCAACAGACACTGGAAATTCCAACTAGATGAAAACAGTTTTTCCTTGAAAGAAATCAAAATCTAGAACAGATTTTTTTCCAAGAGAGGTACTGAGATCTTCTCAAAGGTTCAAAACTCAGCTGAAGAATATCCTCAACAACTTGCTCTGATGGGTTCTCCTGTGAGGAGGAGGTTGTACTGGAGACCTCCAGAAGTCCCTTCCTATCAGATTCCATGATTCTGCATGAAGGCACAGCAGTGAAACTCCCTGTGAGCCATGGGAACATCCTCTGCCTGCTGATGATTTTCAAGCCCAAACTCCATCATGGAGATAACCCCAGCAATAACCAAGTCCAACAACTGAAGAGTTTACAGTAACTGATACAATAACCCTGCCATGAGATTATTATCAACAGTAAGAAAACTCTTTGTATTGGTAACCACATAGTTATTACACTGAAGCATTAACACAATGGCAGCTCAGACAGAAATTCCTGGCTGAGTTACCTTTTGCTTCACAATATGGATGAAGTTGCACTGCAGGAGCTATAAAACTACATTTCTTCCCTCTACACACCCACTTATAGCCAAGAAAAGTAAATGTATGGTTAGACAGAGCTAGAACTGTTAAAGAGATTCAACATAACAGGGCAGAGGATTAGAAGAGAACAGGGAAAGAAAGGAGATTGTTTAGACTATTCAGCCCATCAGAAGGCCAGGCCAACTTGAGAACCTCCAAAAAAAGGGGATCCATCAGGTACAGCTTTCTGATTTCCACTAATAAAATGGATGAACTCCATCAGAAACATGGTGCTATTCACTGCACAACAATGTTCCCAGAAAAGCAACTGACACAGTGCCACTGTTTCCATCAGGAAGTCACACAATGTTTGAATTTCAAACACAAAGTATAAATATTTCAGTTTAATTGTCCACATGTAAGAAAATTCTGGCTTTTTTTGGCAAAGCCTGTGAACTACCCAGTTATTCATTTTCCAGATCTACTGACAAAACCCCCCTGGAAGATAGTAGCAGAATGTGTTAAAGGTGTTAAAAATTGTAGGATAAATAAAAACTGACAACTCCAAAACATGTATTTTAGATTGCTTCACACAGGAGGATTCTTTTAAAATAAGGAAAGTACACAATGTCTGTCTTTCCTCTGCCTGCAACTATTTCAATACAACCATTCTGTCTGTATCTAACACAATGCAGTGATTTCAATAGAAATATCAAATCACAATTTCATCCTTCCCTAGAATACTGTGCTGTTAACAGATTAGCTGTTAAAAGGAGTACTTACATTTAGATGTGTTTCTAATGTAGATTTACATGATGACAGCACCAGGATCACAGTGAGAGCTGACATGCCTGGCAATTATTGTCACATCCCAGACAGAACACTCAGCAGCTACTTCAGAATATGACACCAAAATCCAAAAACAAGCCTAAACTGGCTCATTAAAATCATCCTCCTGACTCTAAACTTGTCAGTGATGCTGCTGGTTCCCCCAAAACAAACTGCCATTCTGTTTCCATTCTGTGACACCAGGGCCAGACAAAAACTGCCAGAAAACTTATCATTTGGTTTCTATCTTCTTAGCACGGGATTGGTCACAATATTTTCCTCTTTGAAAAGCAACTATCAGTATCCTTAGTGCCTCATCCAGCAACAACTGAAGCATCTCTGCATATCACTTCTTGTCAGCTACATGAATCATCCAGAGAACTTCTTAATTGCAGGGAAAATGAAGTCAACAATTATTTTACTTGTCCCCTTTTGTAACAGTTTGAGTAACAAACAAAACCAATTGAGTCATCCAGGAAAGCAAGAAGGACAGAGCAGAACTCAGGACTAAGGCTTCCTCAAAACAAAGTCTAGTACATGCAGCAGTGACACTGATGGGGAACCAGGGAAAGGGAGATGGAGGGTTAATGGGAAACTCGGACTGGGATCCTGAGAAAGTATGAGATAAAAAGGGACAGGTGAAGGAGAAGAGTGAGATGAAGAAATGCGGGAGCTGAGCTCCCCCTATGAAAGTACAAATCAAAGTTTCCCACTGTTTAGGGCGGGGGTTTTGTTGGTTTGACAGCTGAGGCCCAGTGAATAATTGACAGAGATTCTGCCAGACTGAGGGCTGGTCTCCCCAGCACAGCTCTGAACTGAGCTGCCTCCGGCACAGGTCTCTGAGCAAGGGAAAGATGACAGGGTTTGGGATCTTCTGAAAAAGCACAAACTGTTATGTAAGACGCACCTCCCTATTCAAAGAGATATGTAGATTCATTTTTAATTGTATTTTTTAAATATTAAAGATATACTACATGTCTCTAAGGAACCAGCACATATCCCGTAACTTCCAAGATCTAAAGTGTCCACTACCAAATACATTTAAATAAAAGTAAGATACTGGTAATATCTATATCAAATAAAGGTATTTGGTTGTTACAAAAACCCACAAAGGGTAAGATCGTATTTCCCCTTCTCTCTCTTCTATTCTGCCAAAAATGTACTCCATAATTAACTATTTTATTTACAATAATTTCATTAATTCCGTTAACTCTCTCATGAAAACCTGCCACACACCGGTTCCTCTACAGCCTCCTTTTCATTTGTGAACACACAGTCAGAAAGATGAAAAAGAAACCTCTGCTGCTGCTTTTTCTGCTTACCCAGAAAATAAGCTAAATTTCTTTCAGTATTATGAGCCACTATTCTATGCTTCATTTTAGAAGTTCATTAAATCCTGTCTAAGCAGGTTTCCAAGCATGTCCCTCTAATGAGAAAATAACAAGTTCATTTGACAGTATCAGTGAAAGCACTTAGAAGCACGAGGCACTCTCTGGGCAGAAATCTCACCTGCAGGGAAACTGCAGCAGTTCATCTCATGGGGAAGGTAACCAGCCCCGTGCACTTCAAATTAAACTTGAGATATTCAGGTCAAACAAAAAATCCTGACACCCAAAATGTTCCTACATCACCTCTCCAAGGTGCACTCCACAAGGTGGCTGAGCCTGCCAGCTCACACACAGACCAGAGGGATTTCATTAATTCTTACCTCAAGTTCCGAGGCTATTGGGAAAAACCATGGAGAAAGACACAGACAGGCCAGTAAAGGCAGTCATTTTAATCTGGGAATCTATCTTGATTCAAAATAAAATATCAAATGCTGTTATTAATAGAAGATATGGAAATGCAGCAACACAAGGATCACTACCAGGACTTTCACACCTGTTTATGTACCTGGACACTATAACCTGAGCTTAGCTAATTTGTAAAAGAAAGTTGTAAGTACCACTCTCAAATCAAAGAAAGACAGATAATGTGACAAGATAAACAGGCATCTCTGAGCTTCTCTTTTGTTTGACCCAGCGGCCAGTGCCCTTTGACAGAACCGTTCCACTGATGTTTATCAGTCCCTGAGAGCTGCCGAGTCCCCACAGACACACAGCTCCCTGCTTCCCAGGGGCTGGGGTGGCAATGGGGCACAGGAGGGGACAGGAGGAGACAAAGCCGCCTGTCTCAGCAGCAGTGCCAGGTTACAGCAGCATGGAGAGCCCAGAGAGGAATTCAGTACGTCTCCCTCTCCATCCAGACAGGATGCAGCCTCAGCTCCAGGTCTAATGCCTGCTCTTGCAGAGACTACAGAGCATCCACAAATCCCCACCAACTCTAAGGACACATCAGAGAAAACAAACCAAAATCTGCTCCATCAACCGCAATTTAATTTAGATCAAACAGCAAACACCTGAACAGTAAAGAACATAAAAGGCACCACTATTTCCCCTGCTCTGTACAGGTCTCTGAAACCAGACTACTGTCATTTTACTGAAACAAACAAACACATGCTTCAGATAAAGAACGTGGGGCTCAGCACCTCCCAGATTTATGAGATGTCCTTTCAGCTCAGGGACATTGCAAAATTCACACCCAGCTCAGCAGAACACAGAGAAAAGCAAGAATGAATACAGTTATATCTGCCCAGGAAGCTTTGGGCCAAGTCACACGTGCACAATCTTAACTGCTGAGCAGCAGAGTGGACCTCAAATCCCATTTCCATGAGCAATGAAGTGAGGTGCAGGGTTGGGCTGGGCAGTGCCTGGGTACCTTCAGTGCCCTTGGCACTGTCAGAGGTGTCTGTGCTGCAGCAACAACACCCAGAGACCAGGAACCACTGACAAAGAGGTACAAGCACACCAGGGGCTATTATCAGAAAATAATATAATCCTACACATGATTTATGTTTCCCATTATTTCTGCAACAGTTTTTTTCTGTAATATGTATTGGATCTCATCTAAACACCCTGGACCTTGACCTATTAGTGTTACTGAGCACTGGCAGTAAAAAGAAATGAGTATTTGTTTTATGAGCTGTTGGGGTGCCCTAAATACATTTATCTTTTGGAGTGAACTCTTTATATCATCTGATAGATTTATTTTTCTTCCTCAAAAAACAGCAGTATGTTCTTTTCAGGGGTAAACATACAATCAGAGAGTACTTTTGTTACCTGAAGAAGCTTTCACTAAACATCCTGTAGTGATATTAACTAAAGACTTTGAAATCAAACTTCACAATAAATACTTTTTTTTTTATATTTAATCAACATTTATGACTAAACCCAAAGCTGTATTTACAAATAACCAGCTCATACAATGCTGTGCTTCTAAATTAAACATTAAACAAAACCGCAAAATTCACAGGAAGATGAACAAAAAAATGTGAGAAGCTGCGTTCCAGTTCTCTCACAGAAACCTCTCCCAATGTCTTTATTTTTCTTTCTTTGTATTTCTTCTATTTTAAGCAATCTTTATGTGTAAAACGTAGTATGGTAACTTCTATTAAACAATAAACTTTAGAAAACAGAAGAATTTCTGAAAAGAGAACACATCTCTCCAAAGGCCATGAATCACCATTAGCTCAAAACTAAGATGTCACAACAACAATTGAAGAAATTATGAGACAAGTTTCCAAGGATATGATTTATATTCATTTTCCCTCTTTTCATTCCAACAGTCACAAAAAAACTATGTTATGAGAAAATTGCTCAAAGGGAAAGAGGAGCACTCAGGAAAATGAGGATAAACAATAAGTGGAATTAGCCCTGTCTCCTGTATCTGTGCTTTACAATAGTTTCTGATTGCATGACCACGAGCAGAACCTCTTTATTTTGACCAACTAATGAACAGCTGCTCAGATTTTCATTACCATTGCCTTTGCAACCCTGCTTATACTTTTAGAACAGTTTTTATTTACCAGTAATCCCCTCAGTACATCCACAGTCACATGGCTGGAAGTTGAAATCAGAAAGAAGCAGCAGATCTGTAATAACCTTAAATGTTTTCATTTCATCTTCCTACCTCATGTAAAATTAAGTATGTATCTGTTCATTCGCCAGACTTACCACTGAGTTTTTAAATTAAGATGCATTTTTTACTCCTGTTTAGACACACAAAACTCAACCATTCCCTCCTCTCCAGCCAAATGCAACAATGCCAAGAGGAATCAAAGTGGGCAGGCTAAGCACTGGCTGTCCCTGCTGCAGCCACAGAACTCTGTCACTCCAGCCACAAGGGTTCAGTCCACTTGTGCACACACCAGCTCCTAAACACTGATTTTTCTACCCCTCCCACCTGAGAAACTTTCTTACCCACTCCCCTTAGAAAACATGTAACATTCTGTTACCTATACACTCCAACTAAAATAACTATTCATAATTATAATTATGTTAGCTACTTTCTCCTCTCTCTGTCTTAAGGATAGAAGTCACAGAAAGTGACATAAATCAGGGTAAGACCGAAGGACACTTCTTGGTACCACATGGACAAGAGTGCCACAGGCTGAAAAAAGGACAGATGTTCTTTGCTTCTCGATTCAAAAAAAAAAAATCTGTCGTCTGTGAAATTAAATCCAAACCATCTTTTTAGTTCCAATAAATACCCACTAGAGTCTTGTCCCTCCTAAACTCTCTCCACACAGACAAACTTGCTCGCTCACTCCAAAACCCCACATTGCCATCTCCCCAAGGCCTCTTTCCCCCTCCCTTAATTGTTCTTTAAAAGAAACCAAAACAAACTGCCATGTTTCCTCAAAATACATCTTTGGAAATCAACCACAGAACCATTTGCCTCCTCCTCAAATGCAATTCTGTAACATCAGATTTGGAACAGCTCGGGTGAATCCAGGGACAGAAGGAAAAACTGCATTTTTGGATTAAAACCTTCTTTCCTTGATCTAATGTACCTCAATGTTCAGTGGGTTTCCAGTGCAAAAGAAACAGTTTGAAATCACCTGCAGGTCAGTCCCTGAGGAAATTCTGTTTCCTCGCTGTTCCCAGCAAGTCTTACAGCAGCACTCAATAAAATGAAATCCCCATGTTTTAGTGTCACACACGTACTTTCCATGTGCACTGTGACACTGTTTTCAGCACACCACAGACTGGGTATTCTGGGAAAAGGAAAGAGCTCTTTGTTAACCATAACCTAGATAATGCTTCAAACATTTCATCTCAAAACACCCCTCCAAATCTCCACACAATTTGCTATAAATGTCAGTGTCAGTAACACAACTACTCTGCTCTATTTACCAAAACAGAAGAGCGTATTATGACCTCCCATATCAGTGACTAAACAATATTTTCCCTCAAAGAAAGATTATAAAAATACTCTGCATGTAGTTTGCCACAGTAGGGCTTGCCAAGGACACCAGAAGGTGACTTACATTTAATTCTGTCTTTACTTCTAAAATCTATTAAAAATCCATCCATCTCCATGGTAACTCAAAACATATATTCCTCCCAGACACTTGAATAATACTTTGCAGTTTTTGTGTTATAGTCAACCTTTTGTTTGCTTGAAAATACATAAGAACTGTCTAGTTGATCCTAATAATCTGAAATGATACCATAAATTTGTATGTGGCAGTAAATGAAAGGTCCTGCATATACTGCTCCTTGTTATACTGTTCCTTAAACCCAATAAACTCACCATAAAGTTCTGTGGTCTTCAAAGTCACTTTCAAATCAATTCTCTTTTTTTTTTTTCCCTATTTTAATGTTATAAGACTTGCTTACAAACTAATCTTATTTTACTCTCCTAACTTATGGCTACTTTTACATTCTTTAAAGCTCTCACGCTTCCACAAATCCCTGTGAGAGATCAACTGCATTAAAGCTCTTAAAAATAGTGAAGGGAAAAACAATAATTATGTTCTAATCTTTCAACATGAAGCACTTGAACTGAAGCTCAGCAAGCCCAGGGACGATGTACTGACACGGATTGGATTTTATGGCAGTGACCTAATAAACACTAAGTGTAGTTTCGGCTGTTCTCCCAAGGAACAAATACAGAGAGGTCATGACATCCACTAAAGACCTCCAAGAAACCGTGGCTAATAAATTTATGTAAATGCAGGTCTCAACTTGACAAAGCACAAGGGCTTCTACTCAACTTTCCACACACAACATCTCTAAGCAGCGTAAAAGCCTGTGATTTTAGGTACAAAACTTAGTGATTGTCTAAGATAATGAGCAGACATAAATCACACTGTGACACTTTTATATTGTGGTCTGTACTCCGGTCAGGACAGGCTGGAGCATGTCCAAAGGAGGGACACAAGGACAATGAGAGGGCTGGAGATCCCACTGTGTGAGGAGAGGCAAAAGGAGCTGGAAAAGGCAGCTCAGGGGGCCCTGATCCCAGCATTCCAGTACCAGCACATCCTCACAGAGGACAGAGGCTCCCTCTTCACAAGGAAACACACGGAGAAGACAAGGGGAAATGGGTGTGAGTTGCACCAGGAGAGTTCTCATCTGAAGGTAAGAAATGTTTTACAGTAACAACAACCATTCACTGGATTAGGACAGTAGGATGCTAGAGAATCTCATCCAGGATCCCTTTCTGACAAAAGGTTGAACCAGATGATCTTTTAAAGTCCCTTCCAAGACGGAATGGAGTCCAGGATGTATCTCCAGCTTCCTCTTCCATTACTAAACACATCAAATCACAAAAATACCCACCTTATGCATACAACACTGGAGTGTTCATCATTCTGTACTCTTCAAATCATCCTGCACACACCCATCACAACCCAATCAAGAAAAATAATCAATTATTTTCTAGCAATCAGATAACAAATCTGCTAAACCCCTCAGATTCAGTTGCTAAGCAATCAGATGATTTCTCAGTGCACCATTCCTAAGAGAAACTGAAGAATTAGATGCTACTGAAAGTGGCAATATTTACTCTTAGTTTCTCCTCTATTCTGTGCAGCATTTAATGAGACCATCAGCGGCCTCCAACTCCTACCTGACTTCCTGGCCACTCCACAAAGATTCAACTTTCATTCCAAACACTGAAAGACACATAAATATCCATAATGCTGCTGAACACTATAATCTAGAGTCCTGTCCTCTAAAGTGATAACTCTGAGTCTCTCTGTGTCAACTGGGGCCAGATGAGCTCTTAAGATTCTTTTAAAATGTCTCTTTCACAGACATGAAACATGACCCTAAAGGCATTTTCTATTTGCAGGTAACCTTGAAAAAGACTCAGAAAAAGGAAAGAGGGCCATGAATATGTGCAGTGCTATTTCTGTACATATGTCTCAGTACAAGCCTCAATGTTCCAGGAGTTTGCTTGCACAGAACTGTGTGTATGAAATGTGCTCAGCTTTGACTTGAAGAAATTCTGTTCAGACCTCAGACACAGCATATCAATTTTAGATCACACTGTTTTTCTGTCTACACATTTTAGAAAATCCATCTGCAGTTCCATATTTTATCAGATATGGAGCAAAAGGCGCCTCTCTAAATAAAAATGTCTCATAAAATACTCACTACAAGAGTAAACTACGTTAGTGACACAGTGCATGGCATTTTTCAAGAGGAGTTTTAACTGGTGCTTCAATTTTAGGGACACCCTGAACCACCCAAATCACAAGGCTGCAATTGCTCCAAGCCCTGTTACACACTCTATTTCTTCGTAAGATCCCTCAGGAAATTTAAAAGGAGACAGTGGGAAATTGTTTTCACACTCAGATGGCAAAAATTCCATCTATTCCCAACACCTTTAGGTCTTACTCCCAGAACGGGATGAGAAGTCACTCCATACATTCCCTGTTCCCATTTGCATAAAAGTAACAAATTAACATTATTGATCTGACCAAATTCTAAATTGGACAATTATGTTTGGTCTCTCCACACTCATCTGCTCCCTCAACAGAAACAGTCCTCACATCACATCTGAAACTGAGGAATTTTTCTTACAGTTAAAACAGTTACTCTTGCACCAGCAGTGAGTTTCAGTGATCTCTCAGGCTGACTTAACAACTCACAGGAGTCTTGTTTGACCTAATTAACAAAAGCTTATAGAGAACTTGCAGATCCTTTATTTAGAAGTAGTATAAAAATAACAAATCTTATCAACACATACAGGGTAAGAGAGAGAAAGTTAACAACCTTACTGGTATTATTTTGCTGTATCAGCACAAGTCCACACACTGGTCTGGGCAACTACACAAGAGCTGCACACACATTTCACTGTCACAAATGCAATTTTGCACCCTGATCCACCTCTGTGCTTCACAAGCCTGCCCAAGGTTGATTTTCTGCTCTCTCTTCCCTGTCCCTCCAGAGCAGCCACAGGAACCAGCTCAGCTGCTTATAGTGGTACAGTAAAAAATCTGACTTTCCTTTCCTCCTCCAAATTAAATACACTATCAGGGAAGGCAATCGCTGGCATCCTTTGCTTATGGCCTTTGCAATACTGGGAAACAGTACGTAGAACCTTGTTTTAAATGTCTTGGGCTTCCCACAAAATGACAGTTATGGTGTCCAGGTTGATCTAAGGAACAATACAGAGAACTAGAGCCAGGCAAAGCAACCAACAAGACACTGGGTCTGTACACTGCCTGACAGCCTTCAAACACCAGGATGTGTTTATACACCCACCCTGGTCAGCTGTGCTCATCAGGGATCTACTCACACTATGAACGACTCAGTACACAGCGGTTACGTGGCACAGGTTTAAACACTCACATCCTGTGAACTCCCTTCTAATGACCTGTACAATGGCAGAGAAAGCAGCAAAACCCAAACCAAGTAGGTTAAACAGAACAGCGGCCTTTTTGACAGAAAGGAGAGATTAATTTTATTGTTTCAGTGCTCATCTGAGAAGCCTGGCTACAGACACAGCCTGGCTACAGAATGCAGCCTGGGTACAGAATACAGCCTGGGTACAGACAGATCAGAAAGCAAAGAACTGCTTTTCATGCCATGACACTGTATCCACTCACAAACTACATATTCAAACAGAGGGAAAGTCTCTTCTCCTAGAATCACAAAATAGCTTGGGTTGGAAGGGACAACATAGCTTAAGACGTCATCTCATTCCAACCTCCTGCCATGGGCAGGGACATCTTGGAGGTTGCTCCAAGCCTCCATCCAACCTGGATTTGGACACTTCCAGGGACAGGGCAGCCACAGCTTCTCTGAGCAACCTGCGCCAACCTCCATGTAAAAGCTTTTTTCCTTTTATCTAGTCTGAATCTTCCCTCTTTTAGTTTAAAGCCATTATCCCCAGTCCCATTGCTACAAGCCCTCCTAAAAGGTTTGTCTCCAGAAGCATAAATGTCGTATCATCTTTATTCCTTCAAAAGTATTAAATATTTAAGTGCTACTCCTGATTACGAAAACAAGACTATTTCTAGCTAGGCATTGAATTTTTAACAAGGTTATCATTACTGCTACAAAACCCACCCAATGTAAATAACAAATTCTGATAGCTGCCATACCAGTATCATTCATATCCTGTTCCAATCTGAGAAAAACCTCTGCCATTTCCACAATACTTGTTGTTTTGTCAGCATTTAAAGGGTCGTATGATCAGAATGCAACTGCTCAGAGCACAACATGACATGACAGTAAAGGAAAGAACACATACATCTTTCTATATCAAATTCAATTCAGGCACAGCCCTTTCCCTACAAACTCATTACAGACACAGGCTGCCTTCTAAGACCATTCCTTTGCCTTCCCCTTGATAGCCAAAATTACAAGAATATCACAGTGTACCACAGTGAACTCAGCCCTATCCCTCTAAGATGTGTTTTACAGGTATCTGAACTAAAATTGCTGCACCACTCCTGTAACTGGCACACACACAGTTTATTCCCAGTACTAGCATGGAGTCTCTGTGGACAGAAAGAAATGAGGAAGATCCCAAGTATTTTACACAAACTAATTTTCCACAACTGTCTCAAAGCTGTGCTTCACTTCACCCTTCCATTCCACAGTGTTCTCCTCCCCCAGTTTTCTGTCAGCTGAGCTCCCTTATCTTGGAACAACACAGAATGCCTCCCCAGGCAGTGTTTTAATCACTCCGGACTTCCTGGGTATTACATCTCAGTTCCTACTGTTTAACTGAAAGACAAATACAAACCTTACAATGTACCTCAACAATATCACTACAGAAATTGCTTGGAATTATTAAGCAAAACCAATTTGATCTTTCTTTCAATCCATAACCCAAGTAAGGAGTTCACCAAGAAGCCTAAGATGAATGTTTCAGCCTATCTGGAGACGTTGAGAGATGCTGCACATGGTGTTTGGCAGCACCACAGTTACCCCTGACAGGCACCAACAGGCTGGGATCACCTGTGCAACAACCAGAGTTTGAACCTGCCCTGCAGTAAGAAACTTTGCTAGAAAGCTGAGTAGGCACAGCAGCATGATAAATAACATTAATTGCATTTCTTAGAGAACTCTTATTACAGTTTGGGAATAATCAAAATTTCTGCTGGTGCTGATCTGACAACAAGCAAGCATTTCCACTGAGTCACTTAATATGTTTTAAGGTGTGGCCGTACAGCACAGCTTCCAGCCTCAACACCAATTACAAAATCCTAATCCCAGCTCTGCCATTGCCATTTGTGCTCCTTGGTGCATTTCCTCAGGCGTCCACTTACAGCCTGTAAATAGGACAAATGTGTCTTTTACACACTTAGCAAGGGTGTAGATTGTTCTTCATGTCAGAAAGGCTCTGCTAGTCCATCAGCAGCCTTGAGCAGAAGAAATGGCTGAAGTTGATCAAACACTGACATTTGGCCCAGGGAAGTTGTGGAATTTCCATTCCCAAGGAACTCAAAACCTGACTGGTGCAATCCTGCAAACCTGGTCTAACTGATCCTACCTGAGAAGGCAGTTGATGACCTCAAGGGTTCCCTTCCAATCTAAACAATTCTGTGATTATTCCTATACCAGAATTTTTTTTTTCATTTTTGGGAAAAAAAACCCCACACTACAAAACTGTATTTTCTACTCAGCTCTGCCAATTTCCTCTTCTCATGGAGCAGATGTCTCCTTCCAAAATTCTATGAAAATAGTAAATTCTTTCCCGTTATTTAAGAATACAATAATGTTTTGTGCAATGTTATAAGAAATATAATTAGCTAGACGAGAAAGCAGTTCCAGAAAGAAAAATCACTAAATGAAAGTTTATAGCTAGAGCTTTCTTCTCCTTCCCCTAGAGGAACTGGTGGTAACAATAAAGAAGAAATACATTAGTAGGAAGGAAGTGTAACTCATTTGTAGGTAAAATGATTCCCCTTTCTCCAATTCAATACCATTGCCAGTGTTATTGTTGTCATCTTCAGCTGACACTGGGGAGAAGGAAAAAACGTTACAGCCAGAAAACAGAAAAGATCACGTATTTGAAATGGAAAAAGGAGGAGTCCCAGGTGGAAAGGGTGGTATAAAAAAGTGTCTGTACCACGTGCCACGGCCTCCCTCCATTAGATCAGGTGCTACTTTCCCAGAAAATGCCTTCTGGGACATATGATCCCTATAGAGGAACTGGGAGCAACAAAAGCAGAAGTGATTTCATAAGTGATTGCTTTCGGAGGGAAGTGCAGAACACAGCTGGTTATGCCAGAGACATACTGGACTCACTCCATTGGGTCTGTCCTGGGTTTATTTCCTAGATATCTCCCTACTGTCCCTTCAGCTTTAAATGAGGACACAAAGCTGTTGCAGCTCTGTGTAGAGGCATTTCTCTAAAGGAAGGAAAGAAGAGAAATTCAAGCTTGTGCCATCTACAGTTCTTGATCCTAATCCTAGAGTTAAGGCTTGCAATTACTAAGCTAAAAAGAGAAAATAAACCCTACAAAAATAGTGCATATCAAACAGGCAAGTATTTTATGTGCTGTTTCATGGGATTTGGCCACTAAAATGTAAGGATGAAAGCAGAAGTAGGAGACATTATGTGGCAGCAAGTGAAAATAGATGAGTATAAAACTCAATACATTTGTCTTAGTTTATTTTTAATATTTGGAGGGACAACCATACAAAAGCCCCTACAGTAAGTTCTTCTCCTTTCAGACACTAAACCAAATACTTACAAATGTGCCAAACAATTCTTTCAAGCCTTTGATGAGACTTAGAGAAATCTTCCATTCTATTATTTCCAACCTATATAATAGCACTTTAAAATCAGGGCTTTTCTTAAACAATAAAGCTTTCAGCTCTAAAGGCAGAATTTCAGACCTGCTGAAATTCCCAGTGCAGCCCATGTGGATCTCCCATGATCAGTGATGCTGCAGTTAACGAGCCCTCACCGGCTACAGTGACCCTGACAGTTGCTACATTGATTCTGATTGTTTCCTAATGGACTGAAATGCTGCAACACCTCCCCAGGGGACTTGATTCTTCGTTCTTACCACATAGAGCTGTTTCCAGAGCACGGCCCATTCCTGCAGCGTCGCTGTGACCTCAGTCACTACCGAGTCTTCAAGAGGAACAACTGTTTCATATTGTCTACAGAAAAAAAAAAGGGGGAAAGTTAGGAGAGGTACCCTGGAAAAGGTAGAAAAATAAATAAATGTCAGCACAGTGATTTATAAAATGCAAGAATTTGAATTCAACATAAAGGAGAATATCTTAAGAGGATCATTTTTGTCAGTTCCAACACTGAAGCACCTCCAGAGTCACATCACCTGTTCCTCCATTACATTGCACAAGAATAAGTTTATGTGAAGCATTTCCTAGTTACCTGCTCCAAATACATAATTTCATTTTAATCAAGGTCCGTAGAAACAGTTTTCATAATTTCATGACAAACCTGCCTGTAGAGTCCTGCGCAGTTTGTGTCCCTTCTATGTGCCAGTCCAACCCTTTTTTCCTTCAGTTAATAGTAACCAACATCATAAACTACCCAAAAAATCTGCCCTCTATTAACCTGTCCTATCCCAGAAGGCCTTTGCACATATTCTTACACACAGCATTTTTTTACCAAAACATGAAATCACCACAGCCATTCTGTTGCATCAACTAGAATACCAGGCTTTGATACTTTTTCAAAAAGTGCATCAGTTTTCCTAGGAAATACCAAATATCCTGAACTGGTTGCCCTTCATAAACCACATTCAGGTACTAATTAACTACAGATTACAGGGAACTGATTTTCCCCCTAAGGAGAGTACATGTTAGCAGTAGTTATTTTATGCAATATATATAATTTTATTACACCCCAAAATTCCAAAGCATCAGTATTACAGCTGCCCTCACAATCTTTACTCTGTCCCTTTGGGGATAAACATACAATTCAAGACTATCAGAAGTCACCTATTTTTCTACAGGTACTTCACTAAATCCCACTTAATACATTTTATCTTCCACATTTAATTTGTTGCCTCGGGTCACTGTGTGAAACACTGCACTTACAAATCTCGCCACAGTGGCCTTAATGCAGAATATGCAAGTAAAAGCAGCAGGGAAGACACGAGATATTGATTTCAGGAGTCTCAGTCAATGTCAGAGGAAACACTGCAGGGCCAACCCTCAGTAACATCTGATACATTACACTGCCACCAGTATTGTTATTCACATTAACTGAAAAAAACCCTGTCACACATAAAACAGATACAAATACTGTAACTAAACCTCTCTCAGTTGCAAGAATTATTTCTTTGATTCCCTTGCAGATAAGAAGCTTCTCAGAAAGACAGAAAGATACTCACCCTCTGTTACTGACAATTGCCTTTTTCAAGTGAATATAATTTGCAGGAAAAATCCCCTGCAAGAGAAAAAATTCTGTAAGTCAGAAAAACACATTTGCAATTTTTAGCATTGCCAGCCTAAGCCACAATAAATAATTGCCAATGTACCTACTAAAAAATCCCCAAACCACAGTAACACTGGCAGAGCTGTCAGTCCAAACACACAAGTTAGTCCCAATTGATTGGTTCCATCCATCTTAGACCAGGACAGCACACTGGAACAAACCTCCATGTGGAAAGATCAAGCTTTAGATACAGAAGTTCTGCAAGCCTACTTAATAAAAATACCCTACAAATATTCCAGCTTGGTCCTGTTCATTCTCGCAGTAGCAGAAAGAGATGAACACCAGAGATAACTACTTGGAATATTTACAGGAGAGATGTAAGGCAGCTGGGACAGGCAGGAAAATGGTTGTTTTGCAGGTTGCAGGAGAGCAGAGCAGCCTCTGTATTGGGATGGCACCTCACACTATGATGACAAGGACAGGGACCTAAAGAAATCACACTAAAAGCCCACATCAAATTTGTACCCAGCCCCCACCAGTGTTTCACTGTGGACAGAAACATTCCATTACTTGCATATCCTGGAGCTATCAGTTTTCCATCCTCTTTGCAAGGAAAAGCTCTTCAAAGCCACTTGGGACACCTCTGGTTATTTGCATTTTGCTGTTCCCGTGAGGGCTGGACTTTAACCTTGCCTGTGCCAGTGTGTTCTTGTGTGATGACACAGAGGGAAAAGAGGTAATTTAAGCCAAGCTTTTCATATTGTTCCATGATCTCTGTAAAACAGGTGGCCCTGAATCCTCAGAGCAAAGTGCATCATCAAGCCTGCACTTCAGGGAGAAATACAGGAGCAGTATTGGAAACTTCTGGGATAAAACCCAACTGACAGCCTCTGACAAAACTGTCAGCAATCAAGTTGGGGGGTTCAATTTTTAGAGCTTTAAAACCGTACAGTTCATGAAGAAAATTATTTTGGGGAGGGATGAAAAGAATACTAAGTAAAGATGATTCCCAATGTAAAGGAAAAGTCTTTTTCATAGGCAAGACTAAAATTGCAGAAGGAAAAAAGAGGAATCTAACAGGAATGGCTTCCCTGGGAAAACAGTAAATGTAGATGATTTCACCCACATAAAAATCCCCAAAAGGGAGAAATGCTACTTCAATTTCTTGTTGGGTTCCTTCCAGTTAATTCTGCTTATTTCTGTGATCCTGTGGTTACCTAAGAAACCAGGGAAGGTTTGAAGGGCTCTCCTACCAAAACTGAATGTACACACAATGACTATACACTTTTCATTAAGAGAGTATTAGAGCCAGGAAAACATAATACAGGTAATAAGTATTGCATTCCATAATGTAACAGAATATAAACAGGTAAACAGGAGGCCTCTGGTACTCTTTTCTCTAAATAGAAGCAATATTTAAACCAAAAGACAATGAATTGATGCTTATATAGAAGGAGCTATTTGCCTGCTGGGATATATACATTTGCAAAAACATACATGCACTTGTTAAAAAAATTGTATCAGAAAGGTCCTCCAAGAGGACAACAGGGATGTGACTGGAAAAAAAGGAAAATAACCAAATACAGTGGTTAAAGTATCAAAATCTGAAAGAAAAGGACAAATTTCACAGTATATCCTTTGTCAAAACTGTCTTAGATTAATAATGCAAATTGTTAAATGTGTTCTTTGAAAATCCTGAATTAAAGCAGTGAAGCTCACCCACCTAAGTTTTTCTTAGGGGAGTAGGGTGGAAAAGATCAAACCAGGTGAGACTCATAAATGTTGAAAAAAATCACCTGTTACATGTCAGAAATGTTTCTGATCCTCTGAGTGACTAATGAGTATCACTCTCTCAATTTAGAAAATGAACTCAATCCTCCCACAGGAGAAAAGTTACAGCAGTAATACCTTAAGGGTAAGGAAAATGAAAAGTTTAGTGGGTTGCAGCAGCAAAATAGATTTAATCTCCCACTAAATCACCAAAGGTATTCACACTTACCTTCACATTGGGTTTCTTAATGGAAACACCTCTGTACCATCCTGAAAGGAGAGAAAACACACCACATTAATGTGTGCACTGCTGTCTTTGCACAAGAGCAAACTGACTGAAACTGCAATTATTGAGACCATCTCAAAAACTGGCTGTGCCTCACATAGGTCAATTTTTTTAGGTTTTTTGTTAGGTTTGGGGTGGGGTGTTAATCATTATTATTTTGCTCTCTAATGACTACAAGCAATTAAGAACCTGCAATGCTCCTGTTTATTCCCACCAGGAATAAAAGCAGCTTAGTTTACTTAGTTCCTGTACTACTAATCATTAGTCACCTTGGCAAAGATTCATTCAGCACTCAGGCAGGAATCTGTACTTAACACTCCTCTGGTACAGGCATCTCTTTGTAGTGTTTATCTCAACAAAATCTCCAGACTTCAGAAACCCGTCCTTTTAAAGCCAGGAAAAGCCATTACCATACATCTCAAATAGAGTTTAAACAAAATTAAATCCTTTGCATGTGTCTGGTCTTATGTATGTCTGTGAGACTGGAGAACAGGCCTTGGGGTCTCATTTCACAAACCCAATTATTATTCTCATATCCCCATCAATTAACAGCTTCAGACAGGGCAGTAAATGAGGAGTAAAACACAAAGCTGCAAGTTAAACAGAAGAAGCCAATTTCTCCTGCTTCACACAGGTGACAGCAGTGTCACTCTGGGCAAGATTTCACAGAAGCTAAACCCACTTTCCATTAAAATTCCTCTGATCTTCCCAGCAACTTCCTACTTTCTTTTTCCCCCCCTCCATATACAGAAGACAGATATAATTTAGATATAATTTGGTATCTGCAGCATTTAAAAGAGCACTAGGAAGAGCTGTCAGTGATTTGTTACAGAGAACAGACGAGAACAGAAGAAAGTAACGGGATATTGAGTCTCTCTCAGAAGAGGGACTTCATATTTGGCTGGCATGACTCTCATTTAGAGGCCCAGATGTGGAGAAGGGGCCTTGATTTTGTTCTAAAGACAAACTGAAAATACTTAATTCTATTTTGTTTAAAGGAAATGAGTCCATACAAAATAATAGATGAATACAAGACATTTGCAAATTGTAGTACGGAAAAAAAATGAAATCCACCTTCTTTATTAAACAAATTTCTCACAGGATATAACAAAGATTTGTTGTCCTATGAAGTTTTTGATTATATTAAAATAATAGATATGTGTTTTCAATTTATTTCTTAATGGATCAAACTTCATGGCAATCACATCAATATAACTACACAGGCACAAACAGCACAGATCTGTGACATGAGGGATTTCTACAACTCCCCACAACTGTGCCTGTAACACCTGCTTTTCAGACACAGATGATGCATGTTTTTAAGGTCACAGAAAAAAATAAATGCATTTACCCTATGATTCATTGTTTTCAATATTAAATACAGCCTGCACCATAGGAATAATCACACATTTAAGCTTCAAGACAAAGAGAAGGGCGAGCTTTTGAGGAAATAGGGAAAAAAGTAGTTCATGAACAGAACTGGGAAAGAACAAAACCCAGTAAAGCCAGTGACCATCAATAATTTAGAAGTGCATGGTAGGGAATGAAAACATTTGCATAAAACTACCTTATTTCTGAATTTTCTGTTCCTCATTCCAAAACAAAATTTCAAAGCTCCAAAGGTATGTGTTTACAGAGCTGTGAAACACAGGCAGGGGAGGACCCCTGAGAAATCCCCCAGCTCATCCCAGCCATCCCCTAAACCTCTCCACAGCGATGACTGGTCTGTTTTCAACAGTGCCCAATAATTCATTATCTGAATAACAGAGCACTCTTTGCCTGTGGAAAGTGATCCATAAATGTCCTGCAAAACCCACATTCCCTGGTATTTCTGCCCAGGATCCCAAGGGAACAGAGTACACCTCTGCTACCCCACACAGCCAGTCTGACAGGGGTGCTGCTGGCACAGGCATCCTTTTAGAAGGAATTTCTTCCACAGATCAACACTGGCCAATAAAACCACATCTAACAATGACATTTTGGTACAATAACAAATATAGATTTCCAAGTAAGTGGAGACGGCAAATCCACACTGGACAAGATATTTCACTTTCTTTGCTGCTATTCAAATCCAGCATTTTTTCTTTCGGACAGCACTGAAACCATTTTTTCCCCTTCTCTTTTGCAAGTACCTTTATACATTTGGAAAGTGGTATAGTATTTTTCTTTAATATTGTAGACTGCCCTCTCCAGTCTTAGTTTACCTTTCTCTTTCTTTTTTTCCCCAGTGTGGTACAGTATTTTTAGAATCACCAGTCTCTATTTTGAGTTTCCTCCAACTCTGTGCAAGCAAGAGAAAGTTATTGAAGAGCTCAGCAGAACCTGAGAGCACTAAATTCCTTATTTGCTTGTACTGAACACCACCAAAAACTCCTTCTGGATCTCAGTGTAAGTGCTATGAGAAAAGCTATAATGCCTTTATTTTTTTTAAAGCACATTTAGAAAATTGCATCTGCATTACATTATTCCCTAAAATGAACTAAATCTGCATTCTGGAATTAGTCTCAAATATATTAATATTGATCTAATCATGTACTTCAAAAAAGCATCAGTTTTGGAGGATTTAATCACAATAGTCATCAAATCCAGGCAGGTGCTTCAGCTAATTGTGATCACAACATGCACCATGTGCACAATACTGACTAACAAGTTTAGATGTTCCTGTACATCAACTAAATAAATGTTAAAACTTTACAATTATGGCGTGCATTTCCTAGTGATACATGGCATTTAAAGGGCATTGACTTCAAAGAAATTGTGAAAAAGATGGGATTTAAATATCAAGAAGCAGAAAACCCTGGCTACGGAGCGATGAGAATTTTGAGAATTAGTTTGTGTGAAATACCTGCACCTATGGAAATCCACAGCGTGAGAAACCTGAAACTCTATCAAGGAGCCCTTAGAATCAAGGTCTGGATAAAGACTGACAGTGTCCAAGGGTGTGTCACTCTCAGGAGCCCCAGCAGTACATGGTGCTGCTCAAGTTCAACTGCCAAAGGAGCTCTGGGGCAGCCTGCACAGCCCAGCCTTGGCACCTGAGTTACTGGAACAGCTACCCACGCCTTTTCCACCTTCTCTTGAAAGTGCCTCGAACAAAAGAGGATCTTCTTTCCAAAAGCCACCTCTCAGCCTTTTTCACATGCCCACTTAGTCCACAAGAGGTCCATCAGATGGAAAAAGCTCACCCCTTTAGAGGACTCAGTAGCAGAACTGCAGAAGGGTCCTAATTGAAAGATATTGATCTATTTTTCAGAAAAATAAAATTCAAGTATCAGGGTTAAATAAAGAAGCATCAGCTGTGGACTCTAACAAAAACTCCATATATTATTTCTTGACAACCAGAATTCTGAAAATAAATGATGTAAATCCTAAAGCTAAAGTTTGTTCCTGAAGGAAGCACTGCTATAGCAGAATCTCCTACAGGAGCTCGAGCCTTTCTTGTCCTACAAAACCTTGTACTTGGCAGTAATGTAAGTAACCCTCAAACCTGGAGCAAAGCTGTCTTTGCATCCCTCAGCCAATTAACAACTGCTTTTACTCTGAAACCTGCACCTAAACTGCTGCAGAGCTAAAGGCATCAGAAGTGACCCAAAGAGGGACAGTAACAGCGCTCAGCAAAAGCTTCTCAATGCTGAACCCCCCCAGTGCCAAGACCTCTCTGCTGTGAGTCCCCTCCCCTGTGCAGTGCCAGGGCAGGACGAGAAGCAGATGAACACCCAGCCCAGGCTGCCAACACCACGGCAGGGAGCAGCCCTGTGCCAGCAGAGACACAGGAACCTGCTGCTAGAGAGGTCACAACGAAAGTAGAGGAGAGAGAGTAAGTTTTATCTGGGTGATGGCCAAACACAAGGGCATCAAGATGCCACTCCTGCACTCCAAAAGGCTTTCAGTAACTAGGCAGGATCTTCCACAGGAATTGTGTGGGTCCAAAAGACTGCAGTTCCATGGGCACACTCCAAGGAAAGCAAAGATGAAAAGGGATGAAAACGCAAAAAGGAAAAGGATTATCTCACTGGAGACATCTTTCTCAATCTCAGCAAGGAGTTAATTTGGCCCAGCCAGCCACAGAACAGTTCCCAGCTCCAGCTGGAAGGAAATCTGCATTGCTCCCACAGCAAAGAGAGTCTGAAGGGTGATTCCTCACTCATCTGTATAACTTGGAAGCATGGCAAAGACATCACTCCTCAAGTACACTGAATTCATCAAGATATTAAGACAAAACCCCTAATGACAAGCTGTATATGCTGAAGTGTTCCAAATACTAGAAACACTTAATTTGACCATCTATCACTGCTGGAATAACAGAGGGAAACTTTAATTACATTACCTGCCTGGCTTAAGAACACAATTATTAACATGTACACGTGAAAATCATGTAAGTAAATACTTGTGTGGATAGCAGAATTTGCCTGGGTAAGGTAATATTCTTTTAACTGGTGTTTCAGGCACCAACTAATGTTCCCATTCTTCAGTGAATATATAAGTTATGAAGGTAATAATTAAAGCTACTGAAGTTGCAGCCTTTTTCATCTGAAGAAAATCACCTCCTAGCAATAAAATAGAAAACCCAGACATTTTAAATTTGCTCTGAATGCCACCAGTTCCTGGCAGTGGCATTAACTGCATGACTGGCAGAGCAACAGGCACAGGACCTGGAAGACAGAGTGTTCTTTAGAAAGCAGAGTCCACACGTCCATTCCAAACCAGGAGAACGCTCATGCCTTGCCACCTGACAAAAGGAAACTCCATCTTTCAGCATTCAGAGATACCATTCTAATGCCACACCCTCTCAGCTCCTCGGGGCACAGCAGGTGGAGTAAAGAACTTCACTCAGAGTTTCAGGTCTCTCCCAGCAGCAAAATCATAAGTGGAAAAGCTCCAAGAGGGGAAAGCTGTGAATGACAAGCACACACACAACTGGTATCTTGAGGAATATTTCTAAACCTGGAGTGAGAACAGTTGAGGACCTGAGAGTCCTTCCTGCAAGCTGAAACCATAAATGCAGCCTTATAACACCACATGCTTCATAGACAGCAGAGTATTTGATGGAAACATGGATGGAGCCTTCAGTGGCCTCAATGGCAAAGCAAGCCCCAAGTCCATGGGTTTGAATCATTGGGATGGGGCCAGTGGAAGGTGTCTGTCAGATGTAGACAGTGATTTACATATTCGAGCATAAACAGGGGCAGGCACAAAAACTGATGGAAATCCCAAAGTTCCAATTGCAAGCAAGATCCACATTAACAAAGAGAACTCTTTTTCACTGCATTGTATTTAAATTCATAGGCAACTACAATAAAGGACTTCTTTTTTAAAGTGTTGCCAGTTGGTATTGATATATAACTTTAAAGAGTCTGATACATGTGTGTGCGTGCACATTAGTTCCTTTACTCCACAAATGTGTATAAAACTTAGCTGCACTGATGCAAAAACTTGGAAGAGAAAATTGCCTCCTCTTTCATTCAACTGCTGTAAAAGCAGCACCTGCTCCTTACACCAGTCACCACACAAGAGCACTTGCTCTTTTGTAACAGTAATGCAGTTATTCAGTAAGTTATTGTGATTAAAAATAAGCACATTCAGAAGTATAGCTACTGTTTGAATCCTTGTCAGCCTTGAATTCCTCAGTGAGTCTCCAAAATCATCCTTCACATCACCAGAAGGTTTGTGTGTATGTGAATCCCTTCAGCCCAGACAGCAAAATCCCTGCTGCAGAGAATTATGCACAAACTTTGAAGCTGAAACAGCAATGGATCTTTTGTGACTCCCACAGCAGTGACCCTCATCTTGTGTGGGTTAACATTATTTTACCCAGGGAAAAGAACCACCAGCAAATAATGCAGATGTAGAGGACCCTGTTAAAAAACCACTTAGACAAGAATACTTAAAAACCAACTGGGTTTTTTTTTTTTCTTTTGAGAACCTACTTTGCACATTTAGCATTCTTTTTGCATAATTCACACATGCAAGAGCTGCAGCACAGACCATCTGAATATTCAGATGAGTTTCACAGTGTGGAGTTCCAGAAGTAATTATCAAAATTAATATTATACACATCAAGTCCATGGTAAATGCAGCTCAAACAAAATGACAGGAAAGAAGGTTTAAAAAACAAATCAAAACATTCTGTACAAACACCTCCTTCCTTCCAGGAAAACACTGTCTGAGAACCTCCTTCCTCAGTGATTTAGAGACTGGCATGAATTGCTTTTGAGGAATCATCCTCAAGAATACCAGCAAAGGAAATATTCAAAGCCTAATTATTACAACATTGTGAAGAGACGCTGGATCATCCATTTGCTTATCTGCAGGCAAACTGCTCCTTGGAGGTCAAGGTTTCATTTCCCAGTTCTGAAAGTTTCCTTGATTGCCAGTTATGGTTGGAAAATACCATGGCTGCTTCCAACAACACACACCTTGGAGTTCCACTCTCCTATACAAAGGAATCATTTTTTCCTGAGCTTGTACCATCATTCACAAGACCTGGGAGAACAACTGCAATCAACACTCAGTGCTTGAGTACAGCTTGCCCCATCACACCACGTGCTTTTTTAGAAAACATGGTAATTTGCAGGTGTAATACTACAGGCAGTGTTTAAAGAAGGTTAAGTGTCCTTATTGCACTGCAAAACTCTCATTCAACAGAAAATTGTTACAAATGTAGGTGAAAAGGCTTTCCTACAAAAATTAGCATGGAAGGTGTGATTTTTCTGTGAAGAGTGAAGTCAGTAGAAAAACAAACAAAATACCTGAGTACAAGAAAAAGCATCAAGAGCAAAAGACAGGGGAAAGGAAAGCACTGTGTGACAAGCCTGCGGAAGGTCTGTTAGCACTGGAGATGAAAAATGACTGCAAACTTACCAAACACAAAAACAAATCTACAACTTTGTGGCATGTTAATTCGGAATTCAGATTTGGGTATCTGGGTTTTGCATTTGTTTTAATACATACTTTGGGATCAAGGTTACATTACTCCACCTCAGACTATAGTGAAACATATTCTCATAATGCACCTTTGTCAAAGGGCTTCTCCACAGACACTTTTACACTACCTGCACCTGCTTGAATATGAGAAGAATAATTCTCCTTTTACATCCAACTTCAATCACACTCCTCATGTGAACAAAGCAGAGGATTAGCACATTCCATTTATTCACACACAGGCATCTCCAGCCACATAAGAACTATAAAACTTACAGTGGCACAAAAACACATGGGAAGATAAATGTCCCCTAAACCCATATTCTCCACATTGTTCCAGTATTGCTAACCTACTTCATAAGTAATATTATTCACCTGTTCAGACATTTCCAAACTGATACACTTAATAGAAATATTTAACAGTTACACTGAGAAAATATAATAAAAACATACTGATTCTATACTTTACACAAGGAAAATTCAGTGTAAGACCCAATTACAATCCCACAATCAGGTCAGGGTTCAAGATTTTCTGGACAGATGGTTAACTTCAAACACACTGACCCCCTATCAGACTGGATTAGTGCCAACAGCACTCAGCCTCGCCTACGGAAAGTGGGTCACATTAGGTTTTATTCAAGTGCTTTGATTTGATGCATCATGATTTCCAAACAACTTTTTAAAATCTGCTAGATAAAGATATTTGTATATTCTCATATAGAAAAGGGGCTCCTTCTTGGCCATGACACTTACCTTCACATTTCTCCAGGATCTGGACAGTCTCACCTAGTTCCAGGACCAAGCCCTGCGGAACAGTTCCTCGGAAGCTGCATATCACTAGAGGGTGGGGAAAAAGAGAGAGAGAGAGACATATGAGGCTTGAGGCTCTGTGTGAATTTTCTTCTAAGCATAGCCCTTTAGCTCACTCCCTGCACAAAAATAGCTCTTACAGAGCTGCCCAGAAAACCTGTCAGCCAACTTTTCCTCATTGAGTACCTTTGTTTCGGCCCTTAGCAGAAATTCAGCTCGACAACAACATAAAAGCTGAGCTTTTTAAAAGATTCTTACATCAAGCAAGGCTTGTAATCACTTTAATCAGCAACCTCTGATTTATATTGCAAACAAAGATTTTTGTCCCCTCACGATTCCTACTCCACTCCACAATCCATCAATGGAACAGGCAGCACAAACCGCAGAGATTACAACGGGAGCACAACTCCAGGAATTACTTCTCTCCAAGCTGAAACTATTTCAAATACCATTGTGCAACTAATACACTGCAAAAAATCCTGTAATACCATAGTCTATATACAGGTAGATATATGAAAGAATATGTAAGAATCTGTACTTTTCATAAGCACTAACTAACATGTTATACATCTTATTTTTCCAGGTATCTTTACTTTTGATTAACCAGGGAAAATAAGAACCTGTCTTAATGATTCGGAAAATATTAATATAATAAATAAAAGTACTAAATCAACCTCAATTTTAAAAATAAATTTTAAAAACATAGTGCATAGTGATGTATTCTTTCACTCTACTGATCAGAATACAGAGAAATGGACAGGGGTAGTTACCTCAGACATGACATGCCCAAACAAAGGATCAAGTGCAGATAAGGTCCATTCTTCTCCCCCACATCCCAGCATTTGAAAACACACCCGGGCACAGATTTAATTAATCAATCAAGTACCTCATTCCAGGTAAATACACAGGCAGGGCCTGTATTCCACTACAAGTGGAATTCCAGCTCAAATAGTGACCTCCAGTGGGCACCATCCTTTGTCCCAGACTAAGGGAACACTCCTGTTGGAATGCAAGCACTCCAGTTATGGCCAAGGTGTTCCCATGTGGTGGAGCCACATTCTATCTCCTCCCTAAATATCTTTTTATGTCCAAGCCATGCGACCCTGAAGTCATTAACCACACAGTCTGAAACCAAGACTATCATGTGCACCATCCACCATAAGGGAAGTTTCTTGAACCTCAAATTTCCAACAAATAATGAGAAAAGCACAGACAAAACTTCCACCATAATGAACCAGAGTTTCAACCATATACACCTAAAGGGAAAGGACTGTTAAAACCAAACTCCATCCACCAGGCAAACACCCACACAGATGGCCAACATGAGAAAGGGATTGAATCAAAATCCAAAGGGAACCAAACAGCATCAAATGTTTGCACTTCCACTGAGAGACTCAATGCAGGGTTTAATTACAAGAGTTAAAAACAAGGAATTTCAACAGCCCTAAACTGCTCTCTCAGCCCTTATGGCCCAGCAGAAGTCACTGCCAGTTAAATGAGGCTTTAAATTCTTGTTTACATCAGAGGCAGGAGAAACACAACGACTGGCTCGAGACTGGAATACTGCAGACAGTATAATCCAGCAAAAACACTGAGCTTGTCAGCATTCTGGATTCATTCTTCACCCATGAAGAAATCATAAATATGGATTTCAACCAAAGAAAAACTACTTAAAGCTTCTCCCAAAGCGCAGGAACACTGACAACTGCAAAACGATGAACTGGCAAGACACAATAAAACCTCTAATGGCTTCTCCGTGACATTTGTAGACATTTTAGATAGCTGGATCTTTAGATACAGAAAATATTGGGGGGTTGGAGGGGTTTCTAATAGGAATTACGCCAGAAAAAGAAGTTACAGAAATCTTTTCTGTCGTCTTGCAAAATACTGTCTCACATTCAAATAACATCACTTCTCCATTCGGAACAGTAAAAATACTACAAAGTTCAGGTATGTCCCAAATAGAGGAAATTTGAATAACACAAGTGAAAAGCTACCTTGGAAAGCACCAGAAAAAACAATCAGTAAGTGTTAATGCAGTAACAAGACCCAGTCACTTATGAGAGTAACGTTAGATATAAGACTATAAAAAGAAATACTATGAAAGCCACTTTCCAGATCATTTTCCATGTCTCTGAACATGCCAAGATCATCGTGACAGACACCAGTCATGGCACACATTGGTATTAGTGGCTGTAGACACAAGTATTTCAAATTGTGCAGTGATTAACGACTGGTCTTACTCAGCCAAGCACCAGAAGCAATTGTTACTCTGGAAAACATTATTGCACATTAGAAAGCAGCAGCTGATTTCCTATGACAACTACTGAATAAGGGATGCAGCAGGGAAAGAAAGAGGATTTGACACAACTACCAGTCCTTTGGCCATCCAATACCTGCCTATTATGTGACAATGCAGGTGAGTTTCGAATGAAAGCTGGAGGAAAGGGGCCAGGAACAAACAACCCTGTTTCCATTTTTTTTTAACTGGTCAGAATAAATTTAGAAAGACAGTTGAGAATGGTGACACGAATACAGTGAGGCTTACAAGAAGTAATTCTAATAGACCAGTTAGTTTACAGATGCAAACTGACCATTTTCAAAAGGATTCTACTGGTCACATCTGATAGAAGGACTCCACTGCATCAATATGTAATCAGCTCTTTAGAATTCAGAGTAACCTATTAATAGGACAGACAAAGCTCTTGTCTTAGGTCTGCTTCACTCAAAAATAGAATAAATAAGCAAAAATCACAGAAGTGGATTGATCCCATCAGGTCTAGGTGATCATATTCAGCTCCACGATCATAACCAATTAGAAAACTAGTTCTCATACAAAAATACCCCCCCCCATGTTCCACATTCTCAATACAACAGTGTGGAATTCCTCCTGCGTTAGATACCCAGAGCAGCCCCTTGCTACCTGCACAAAGAACAGCTGCTTGATACAATTCAGGAGGTTTTACAAACTATGTTCTCAAACAGCCCCTGTTAAGAGCTCCTGGAGATACTGCACTTGGCCATGATAACGTGGGAAGGCATTTGCACACATGAATAACCTGCAAAGAGATGTGACATAGAAATGGCCAGTTTCCTCAGCGAGGACAGACTGACTTGTGGGCTCTAAAGGGATCTCTGTTAGAGCCTTTGCTGTTTAAAGTATTTCTAAATGATCCCAAAAAGCTGATAATTTACAGAAGTGACAAAGTTTATGAAGCTGCTCAAGCTATTCAGAGTCATAAAGAGTTGCAGATGGACCCGAGTGCCATGGGTAGAACTGGCAGATGCAGAGCATTTAGTTCATCTACGTGGTGTTCCATGAGGGATGAAATCCTCATCTCACACACAAAATGATCACCTCCCTCCTCATTACCACACCGAGTGAGAGCCTGGGTTGTTAGTCAGAGTTCTTACCAAAAGCTCAGTGCTCAGCCCCTGTCAAGCACCACCACTCCCATCACACAGAGCACTGTCTGGGGAAAAAGACACCACTGCCCACAGTCATATGCAAGATTCCCAATGAAAGCCCTTGTACCAGGTTTTCCCCTTTGTCAAAAATTAATCCTTCACCAAAAGGGGCCCAAGAGCACATGAACAGGTAGAAAGAAGCAAGAAAAGAGATAGCAAGGACTGCAAGAAGGCTTTTAAATGATTGATTGGTAACCAAGATGGGACTCCTGCACCAGAAAGGTTCAAAGTGGGGGAGAGAGGACAAAGGACAAGCTGCAGAGAAGGTGCACAGGGAGCTGTTCCTCCCCCCGTCCAGTAAAAAAGCAGAACAATGTCAAATGAAACACAAGGAAACGAGGACTTTATTAAAGTACTTTTCCACGGAGTGCATAAACTGTCAAAATCCTCACAAAATGCTCTGGGTGATAAAAAAGGAAGAAAGAAATCACAGAAGTTCCAAAGGCAATGGGACGAATTAATGGATGTGTCCCACCATGGGCTCGGCAAGGCCCTGTCCCAGAAAGCACCTGAGCCTCGGGACACGATCTCATGTCAGTGTAGGCACCTGGCCAGGGGCAGGAGAGAGTGAGCTGGGGATGGGGATGGACTGCTGTGAACACTCACACAGGAGCTCGAGCGTCTGCTGTTCTGTGCTATCTATTGACCTGTGACCTCATGCGAACATGAGCAAAAAGGAGAAAACAATCCACAGTTAGAGAAATGCTAAATTAGATTTCAATTGTGTTGTTATGCACTTTTCCTGTGGGATGATTTTAAATCTGTCTTCCTCTTGCAATTCCTTCTAATGTCTCAACTTCCCCACCCAATCTCACCTGGGTCACAATCCTTCCACAGATCATTTTCCTTCTCAAATGGATCTCAGTTATGTGACAACCCCAGTAACAGAAGCGTGTCACGTTTTTTACATGGACAGTGGGAAAACCCAAGAGAAGAACAGAAAAACTCCAGAGCACTGGCCAGCACAATCCAACATCCAGCTGCTCATTCCCAGCATACACATCAAAAGCCTTTACAGCACCATGACCTGACACAGGCATATGCCTTCTCACAGACTTCCTAATGCTTTCAACCTATTTCTACACATTTTAGTTAAGACCACAAAAATATTTTAGTATTGCAAAACATTCTATTTACAACACATAACATCAGTTCAGCCCATAATGAGTAATTTATTTTCATAAAGGAATAGAGCCCTTCTGATGCCTTTTCCCTCCCCACTTCCCAAGATGTACCAATGAAAATCAGAAGTATTTATTTAAATGAGGGTTGAGAAACAAGATGAGTTCTAGAGCTTTTCATGTTCACATTGTCCTTTCTTCTCCAAATCTATGTTTCTCCAATCATAAAATTGGGCTTCTAAAAACTCTTATTTTCTCATATTTTCACTTCCACAATAGAAATCATTGCTGCTGGAAACAGATGCAATATGCTAAAGCACATTTTTCTTTATCAAAAGATGTTGGTGAATCCAGGATCTAATGAATCCTATGGGTTTTCCTTGGGGGGAAAAAAACTATCATTTTGTGCACTTTCAACATATCTCTGTTTGTAAGAGACAAATCTTCTTGACCTTTGTGATAGTTTTTTTCCAGTTCTCAACTCATTACTAATATTATTATCTGTCTTATTAAAATTCTGGTATCTTGCAGTATTTTTAGATGACGCCTGCAGAACAATGTTCCAGGTTAAAATATGTGATTTAATTTGTATAAAAGCTTTGTACTACACTCACCTTGCAGTTATTCAGGTTATGCACTGATCATCCCTAAGTAAATATCCAGCCACACTAATCTGAGGAGGAATGGCAAGGATAAAGCACAGCTGCAGTCGTGCTGCTCTACACCCAAAGTGCTTCGATCCAAACCCTGCCAAGATAAAACCAACACCAGGCAGACACCAAATCGTGCTCTGGGCTACAAATCTCAACATTCTGAAGTTTTCTCATGGTGGAATTTGTGCTTTATAGCACATACCCATGTTTTAAACTCACACCTCAATCACACCAGCTAAGAATTTGGAGGATGCTTACTTTGTGTAAACACAAACAAACTCTGAAATTTCACAGTCCTTATAAAGCACTTGGTATTCCACTACTACCAGTTAACATGGAATACAAGTCAATTCCTTTGCTTAAGATTGATATAGATTAAATATTAATATTTATTATTTAATATTATCCAATATTTAAGAAAATAATTTCATCAGGTTAATAAACTTACATGATGAGCATGTATCATTCCTTAAAATGTTTTTTCATATTAATGTACCTATCAAAAGTGTCTAGTCTCTAATAGTACAAGCTAGTTTTAACAGCTGAATAAGACTAACTTTATTTTCTTCCCTCTAATACCCAGATAATAATAAAGTCTCTATGTAAACTAACTGAGGAGTCACTGTATAGGTGAGCCCAAAGAGGCTCTGAATCCAGCACCTTTTCCCTAACAGACACTAAAACAGGAGCGTATGGGAACAGGGCAAGGACGTAGCTTTCCCTGACCTGAGCCACCTGTGGAGTGGGACTTCACAGGGTCACAGGTTATTCTGAGTTGGAAGGGACCTACAGGATCATCGAGTCCAACTCCCAAGCGAACACCCACACAGGGATCAGGCCCACAAGTGTGGAACCACGGGCACCACGTTCCATCCATCCATCCAAGCCTCCCACCAACTAGACCATGTCACTGAGCTCCTCATCAAGTCTTCTCTTCCTCAGGTTTTCATTAGTTTAATTTTATACATGTATTTAATAGCACTTCCTATACTTTTTCTTGTCTAGAGATACTCAAATATTGTTGAACCACATCAGCTTTTAATATCCAATCACCCCAGAACTCCACACCTCACTCATGGATCACATGGAAAGGGGTGTTCAGTGCTCCTGCATCATCCATGTCCCCAGGAGCACTAAAATAGAGTGAACAAACAATTTCTGTTATTCCACTCCACAGTATTTATGGTTTGGGAATATTCTATACTACCTTTGCTTTATAATGCATTTTCCAAGAAGGGAGACAGATGTGCAGTCTTTGCATTTCCCTCTGGCAGAGAGAGAAGAGTCTCTAGGCCACAGCACTGGGACTGTGCAGGGCAAACCAGCACTGGCACAACCGCTCCATCCCACAGAGGAAAAGACAGCCAGAGTCAGGATTTAGCTTCACCTTTTGCTGAGGCAACTGAGTTGCACAATCACGCCCACGGGCAGCTCTGAATTAATACTTTCCAAACCTCCCTGTACCTTCCAGTCTGAGCCTCTCAGAACCACAAACGTTCCAGCAAGGAGTACTTGTTGAAAATATAAAACTGTGGGTTTAATAATTTAAAAGTGTGAAATATAGCCTATGATGAAAAAACCCTTCACATTTTTATAAAAAAATTAAAGGTCAATGTGATTAATTTTTTTTTGTGGAACTGCTTGATTAAACCTGGCAGCTTCATAGATTACACACTTAGACTCTGATGATATTTGACAGGGGAGCAGAACCATGAGGAAATTAAAACAAAAACATTTCCATTTTATTCTACAAATACCTAGAAGAATGCTTCCACCTTCACAATATACCTTCCAAGTATTTAAATGATTAATTGTGGGTGAAGGTTTCAATTATTTGCCAGAAACGAATCTGAGACTTGCAGATTTATTTTCAAGTCCAGGCCTCATTTAGGAAGCATGTTCACGAAGAATACAGGGAGCAAATCCAAGGTCTAGTACTTCCAAAACATTCTGCTGTTTAAGCAAGATGGACAAGATGAATAATTTAGGTGTGAAGGAGAAGACATATATCCAATTGCACCCTCAAAAAATCCAACCACCGAATAAAACACAAGGAGCATTTCTTGTCCTGGTACACACAACAGAACAGGGCCCTAATCCGATTGGGATTGCCAGGCACTAATGTAATACACACACACACTCACAAAAAAAGATTATCAAAAGCTGATTAAAAGCCATCCAAACATTACAATCGAAGAGCAGGGATTAAACAAAAGACATGATTTAGAAGAGGGCTAAAAATTTTTTTGACCTTATTAATGGTCTTCACAAACTTTTAGGCAAAACCTTGAGGAAGAAAAATATACTTGAGAATTGAAAGCAGTGTGTTACACTTTTGGTTCTGTGCCTTGCCAAAATTACAGTATAATTAAGTGAAGGTATTTCAGGCTGGCCAGGGAGCAGTGGCAGTTGCTAGGCAGCATCTGCTCCTGTCAGAGATGCTTCTTTCTTTGAGCAGCACAGAACCTCAGCCAGGAATACTGCCACCAATGGATTATTCCAAGGCAGCTTACTGCCATCACATGGCATCTGCAAAGTGCTCACACGCTGCCTAGCAACACCGCCTCTTTCTACTGAGTCATACCAGCTCCAGGAAAATATTCCTGTAAAAAAAGAAACAGATGCCTGAGGAGAAAGGTGATCATTCAGCAGCAGAGCAAAAGACTGCAAGCATCCTTCCCCTGCCCTCCAAGATAAAAATAGAGATTGGGCTCAGAAGTCACGAGCTGTTTAAAATAGTTTTGCACATCTTGGTGGCAGGAGGTGGAAGTGAAGGAACAGACCAAAAACCCCACAGTGTTGTCCACTACCTTCGCTGATTTAGGAACTGGGCTTGAGCTTCCAGCTTTGCAGAGATCTATCCCAGTTACTTCATCCCCTTCCTGCAAACCTATTCCACCAGTTCAACTGCCACTCTGGCAGCAGGGAAATCTCTCACCTGTACATCACTCCCTTCATGCAGGAAGTGAATGCAGCCGGGTTTTTTTCTCCCTTTTAAAGAGAGATAAACGTTTTTCCCTCTTTCCAATACCTGACTGGCAAAGAGCAGAACGCTGACCTCACTGCACCCAGAGAGGTGTGGAGCTGCTGAGCACTGCTCCACTCCACAGGCTGCAAAGGGGAGCCAGAAGTGGCCACGCTTTGCTGTGGAGCACAGGAAACAAATTAAGAAACCACTCGAGTTTTGAATACCCTGGGGGATGGAGACTGCCTGGAGAGGTGGCGCATCCGCTCCACGGCTTTACCACGTGCACTGTGGCCATCACTGTCCCTGCCTGTGACTTGCCACCACTGCTCCTCCTTTCCCTCTGCATCTCCATGAAGCCAGTCTGGCTCTGTCCTCCCATAACTCCCTGGAAAGCAGCTGTCCACAAACCAGACCTTGCCATGCTCCTCTTCACAGCTCATAACCCCCTAGATCCTGCCCACCCTCCTCCCTCATCTCATACTGCGAGATGTAGCCGAAGAGTGACTCCCCAAAGGAGGAAGCAATCACTTCCATCAACATCCTGGTGCACAGGAACTCAGTCTGGTACATGGGGAGCACATCCATCCACACAAACTCACAGCAGCACCCCAAAGCACCTTCCATCCTATCCCATTTTACACTGACTACAGCGTAGGATTTTTTGTCCCCTTGTCTAACTGTTAAATAAGTTCTTAACACATTAAAGATACCTTGGCATTTAAAGTCATTTGTTCATTTTGGGTAAGGAGCAGGAAGGGAAGAATAGGGCAGATTTATAAAAGTATATTTATCAGCTCTTGGTTCTTAGCTGAAATTTTAGCCTATACTGTCTGCCACACAAAGACTTTCTTTAGACATCTGAAGAAAGCTAAGCAAGCTTTAGTAAGAACTTTGACTTTTTTTGTAAGCTATTTGCTACTAAAATTTTTTTTAAAAGGAAAAAAAATATTTGCCTGACAAAAACTGAAGATGCTTTTTTTCATGTCTAAAGATTTTTTTACCTCTTCCAATCCTGACTTAAGCAAACATTCATTATTTAATGCTATCAATATGTAAAACACTGGGGAAATCCTCATTTTCTCTTTGTACACCCTCCATGCAGGCTTTTTTTCCCCCCACCATTAAAAGAATACTGTCTTCTGTCAACAATCTGAAAAGTAGTCACTCCAAAACTGAAAAAAAGAACCAACCAACCAATGAGATCAGCAGTTGCAGTTCAGGGCCTTGCTGTGGTGACAGAAGAGAGAGAAGCCTATTTTCTACCTCCCCTTCCCCAGAGTGGAAAGAGAAGCTGATTCTGCAAGGCCAGTGCTTCAAACATAACCCTCCTTGGCATAAAACCCACGGGGCACGGACATCACCAAAAACTTAGCAGTTAAAAAAAGAAAAAAAGAAGGGCGGAACAAAAAAACCCAAAAACCAACAAAACACCCAGAGCAGAGGAATTTTTGTTCATAACTCCCCACAGACCAGCTGAGCAGGAGCAGTGGGAGGGAGGGATGGAGGGACGGAGGGATGGAGGGACGGAGGGATGCAGGGACGGAGGGATGCAGGGATGCGATCCCTGTGCACATGGCAGCACTGAGGGAGCTGCTCCCAGCAGATGCCCCTGCACTGAGAACAGGCCCAGGCACACCAGCCACAGAACTGGCCTTTCCATGCCCCATAACTGAGTCACAGCTGGAGGAAGGGCCTGACAGCACCACCTTCAAACAGAAACACCAGCATGTGAAGACTCACCTCATCACTCTCCTCACACAAGGCCCCGGGCACAGGTGGTGTCCAGCTCCATTTTGGACAGTGATTTTGCCCTGACATCTGCTATTGCCTCACAAAGGTGTTGATCCTGCCCTAATAAATGCGGGGAAATTGGTCCATTGCCTCTTTGGTTTACCAAAATTTGAGTCACCAATCATTTGGCTCATGAGCATTTACAGAGAGGAACAAAACACAAAGACATCGAAGTTCAAACCACAGTTTTCAATTAGCTTCTTTTACAGCAATACATGTATTTTTGGATTATCTCTCCCACTCCGGCTGAGACTTTCTCACTTGTGCCCACACTCTCTGTCCACATTGCAGCCACATTACATACAGAATTATACAGCCACATTATATACAGAAATGAGAACACATGCTTATGTGGAGTGGGCAACCTGACACAGACATTTCCATAGGCATTTTCCTCTACAAAGGAAGAGGTGGGTGACATGGAGACATTTGCTCCTATCCCCCCAGATCCAGACTCAGCTACGGAAAACAGATGTATCACTCCTTACAGGGACTATCCAGCACTGCCTGTGATATTCTCCTAAGAAAGGCTTTCTGCTCCCTTTACCACTCACTTGGGCAGAACACTCACCCCAGCAAGGCACAGGACTGTGTGCACCCTGATGCCCAAAAAGGCCTGGAAAAAGTTATATATTGCTTGTCTGATAGTTCTGGATTTCTCTGACATGGATACAAGGCTTCCTTTATTAGGTTGAGAAGACTGAAAAGGCAGGTTCACATAAACATTTTGTTCATAAAAACATAGAGAGGGAAGAGAGGGCCCTGCTGCTCAAATACACAGAGACAAGAGGCTTCTAGAACAGTGGGGCACCTGCCCAAGCACACTGCACTACACCCCACAACACTGGAGAGCTCAGAGACTTACATTCACCATAAAGAAAATAAAACAGCTCACTACTCCATTAAGTGCTACCACTAAAAGCATTTAGTGCCTAAGCTTCCTCATGCTGAAATAAAACTGAAGGTTTGTCTAGATGTTCCAGAGAGCATCAGCTTACCTCTGAAAGCACAACGACCTGCTTTTAATCACCAAGAGTTAGCTGGCACCACTCATCATAAGATTTTTTTCAAGGCTTAATATCCAGAAAGACTCATGAGAAGAAAACATAAGGAAATGCTGAAGAGGGACAGGAGGGAAGCCTTACCTCTGGACAGGTTGGAAAGCACTTGGTCTGCTCAGTTCCCCACTCTCCTAATACCTCCAGTAAGTTTTGACAAGACTCATTGCTTAAACAAGTACGTACCTCTAAGAGGAAGGAATTATGGCCAAAAAAAGACCCTGAAGAGGTGCCTTCAGGATCTCAGAAGAGAACATAAAGTTCACTTTGACATGCAAAAACCTGAACAGAGATTTGATTTTAACATCAGACACTTGAGTGCGATATTCCACCTCTGCCTGGAGGTTCAGCAAGCACAGATCCTGAAGCAGAAGAGTAAAATGTAGTGATAGGATGGTTGACTTGTAACCTAAAAACAACCAGTGGAAAGACTTCTATCAATCACAACTGGTTTTCAACCAAGATCCTGTTGTATGCTGCCTTTGGCCTCTTCCTCGGTGCCTATCACAGCTGAGAAAGACATTAAAAACTTGATTACCTCACAAGTTTACAAAAATTTCCCTGAAGCATGAGAAAAAGTTTCATCAGGGTCTACAACAGCTGAATCTTCCACAGACTTTCCATCCTTTGGTCAGTGTTTTCACATCTACAAGTGAAAAGTGCTCCCATTTCTCATGAGACCAGATTATTAAATGCACGTGGCCACCAAAAGCACCAGGAGTTGAGGCCATCAGGCACTTACAGCTCCTGCATGTGAGAGCCACGTTCCAAATAACTGTTTAGCATTAATCAGAAAAGCCTGTCTATCTACATGTCACTGGGTGTATGACAACTGAGAAAACTTCCCCATTCCCAATTATCCCACTTTCACAGGCCTTTAAATGCCACCAAATATGTGGTAGAGAATTTTATAGATCTTAAGCGTAGATATTCCAGCTTTCAGGTTCTGGTTGTAGTTCGTGCATGTTTACATTGGAGTCTGGTGTGTGAAGGGCAGGAACTCTGTAAAGAGTCTCTGCAAGGCAGGGACAGCGAGGTCCAGCAGAGCTGTGCCACTAAATGTACACTTACAGATTATGTATGTAATAAATGTAATAAAAATGCCACCCTTCCTCTATTCCCACACACAACTGCAAACCACAGCCTGCACTATCACTCACCAACTTCCTACACCTTCAATGGTTCAAAAGAGAAATTAAATATTCCTCACTAGTTTCACCCTGAAGAATCTCCCTTCCTGTCCTACAGGCTTGGCAACGACTTTAAACCCAAAGCATACAAATCAGAATCATCAAAGAATCACCTAAATTTTCCAAGAACGAGAAGCATTCAAGGCATGTTGTTATACCCTGTTTTGAATTGTAATTGTTCCCTGCTGCATTAAAGAAAAAGCAAAATAACTTGCCCTTGAATGAATATGAAAAGCCTGGTTTCCTACTAACGGGTATTCCCATTCTCTCCATTCCACAGATGGTTCCATGACAAAATGAATGCAGTATCCCCAGATTCTGAATCTCTTGCTGCCTCCAGTCCTCTTCCTGAGCGCTCCTGTCTATAAAACACCCCCAGGTTCACTCCCATGCTCACATTAACAGCTGCCCCTTCACATTCTCCAGCAAGCAAACAAAAAAAGCTGTATTACAGAAAATCCTGATAGAATGTTTTTATCCATTTATTCAGCAAGGCAGTAGCTGCTTGTCTGAACTACTATCTACAGAAATTCCAGTCTAAAATTCTTTCTTCCCCACCCAGCCACCAATTTTCATTAAATCTGCAGGAAAAGTATGTCCGAGACTGTCAACTCTCATCATAACACGTCTGTCGCTACTGGATGAAAGGTGTTGTTAGGTGACGGCAGAAAGCCCAAACACCAAAAGATTTTCACCCCCAGATAATGATCCTAAGTACAAAACCCCTTCTGCATTGTGGGTAAGGAACTGCTTTTGCCCCCACTGGCAAGTAGCTGAACTCTGAAGGTCTTAACTGAACACCTATTACAGCACAATGATCAAGAAATGGAGAAAACTGTTCTGAAAATAATGAAATCCACTTTAGTACAGTGGTAAGTGTCCCCACCTGGCGTGTGGGAGACCTGGGTTCAATTCCCACCAGGGAGACAGTGTTAAGAGTTGGACTCCATGATCCTTGTGGGTCCCTTCCAACTCAGAATATTCTGTGAAAAGCACCAAAAGTAAAACCCCATACTGCCCTGCTATCACTTCTTACTCCAGGACCACAGCCACATTCCCATTCAAACCATGCAATAAACTGCTAATAAACATCTCATTCCTTGCCTTTGCAAGCAATTTATGTGTCAACTTCATTTCTCCCCTATTCAGAAAGTTTGGGCTAATTTCTACTATAAATGTATTTGGTGACAACTGGTATTTAGATCATCTCATATCTTACGGACTAATTCTCACAAATCAGCTATTCACAAGTGCTGGTCTCATCACAATGTCTTTGGCCTACTCTTTTCCAGGATAAACAAGCCAAAAATTATTAATTTCTTCTCACAAAACAGTATGTTTAGACTCCAGGTTCTATCAGCAACAGCAGAATTTTATACTAGACCTGAACTGGAGTAGTCCACTGCAAGAAATGACACCTCACAAAACTCTGCTGTCTACACTGAAAGTCTCCCACCGGGTGCATCCTGGGAGCTGCTCTTTCCCAGAGACATTTCAAGGTGTGATTCATTCCCCATCCAGTTAAATAACACATATACATTTCCTTTATGATCCCTAACTGACAAATTCCTCTGCTCATTCTTAAGGCTTCTGGGTAAAAAAATAAGGCCCTTAGGGGCAAAACACTGAATGGAAAACACTCCAATTCCCGGGTCATTTAGTTTTCCTGACTAATGAGCAAGTCCCCAGGTATCAACACCATCTCTCAAAGCAGTGTAGCACAGAAGATTTCAAAGCACATCCCTCCACGATGCTTTGCTCTTCCAAGATAGATCCCTGAAGAATATCCTTAGTCACCTCCCTCCTGCTGCCAGACAATGACAGACTCTGTCTGGCACTGGGGCACAGCAGAGAAGATGAAATACAATCTCTGTCCACAGCACAGACCCCAGTCACAGGGATGGATACTGCTTCCCACACTAATGATGGACGTCTTCCTGATTTGAGGGACAGAGTTTTTTCTCTCTCAGAAACTTTTAATCCCAAACCTGTAAGAACCCCCCTCAGTGACACAGTGAGCCCACGGGGTCGCTCAGCCCTCCTCCCTTCACAGGGAAGGATGGTCCTATGCCAAGAGCCCTGGGGAGGGAAGGAAGACTTTGCTAAGTTCTGCAGTCCTGTTTTTTATGAATTGGGAAATGTGCAAGTCAAGGTTTAGTGACAAGGAGGAAAAAACAATCAAAAATCAAGATACTGATCAAAAAGCAGAAGCTGCAGTACAGAACTGTAACTAGGACATCACCATGTTCCCTCCTTTCTTAGCAGGGACAAGGGGAATGTTACTTACATGTACTTGTGCCTAGGCGCCTCTTTTTTACTGTTACCAATAATTAGCAAAAATAAAGATGAAAAATGCATTTTAAATGAAACTATTAACAGATTTTAACTCTAATTCTTTGAATAAACTAAAAACAGGTGCTGTTTGTGCAGGCAGGTTCTTCTTTCCCTCTGTGATTTAATTCATACATCTTTAATATGGTCGGCCATACAAACATCATACAGCATCAACTACAAACCAAACAACAAAAACAGCTTTCTTGGGAACCACCTAAACGTGCTCCTTGTACAAAAGTAAAACAGCAAAACCTGACAGCCTGATGAAATAATCAGCTCTCACAGCTGCCAAATGGTATTTACTAAAGAGTTCTCTCTGCTGAGCTGCTTCTTTTTAATGCATTATTATTTAATACTTGCTTTACCAGACTAAAGTAACTAACTAATGAGGTTACTCTAATAAATATTTTCTTAGAGACAGAGACTGCTTTAAAAATATTAAAACACTAGAGGGCTAGGGAGAGAGTTATCGTCAATAATCAGCTCAGAAATCTTACTGATTGTGTCTATGACTGGACATCTTAAGCACCTGTGGAAGAACCACCTGCTTTTCATCAGCAAGTCTCAAGTTTTAAAAGTATACTTAGGATTAGAGGCACTGAATGTAAGTATTTCTAAATAGAGGAGAATTACAACAGCTACCAGGTAGTTGCTATAGTAGCTGAGAAATAAAATCAGGGAAGGACTTCAGTGTTGTTAGGGGAGTGTTTAATTTAGAAATATCCTGATCAATCCTTTAATATTTTTGCTGTAGATGTATATAATGACTTGGATGGGAACTGGGCAATACAACAGTGTTCTACAACTGTAAGCTTGGAAAACTTCTCTACTTGCAGCAAGACAGGCACAGAGAACTCAGAACCACCCAAAAAGCCTCTGGCGTTCACATCAGTACATTTACCGTGTGCCCTCACAGCCAAGAGCCTCTGGCTGCAAAGGAGTATCTGTGAAGGGGCTCCAGCACTAAAGAAATGCCTTTGTCTGACACTCCCTGGAAGCCAGTGCAGGACACAAAGCCCTTCTATACCCGCAGAGGGGGGAACCTGGTGTCCTTCTGAAGGAACAGTTCCTATGAATTATCACCCCTGAGCCAGCTACCTAGAGAAGATGAAAACATAGTCCACAACTTACTCTCAATAAACAGAACAGCATCAGGATTAACTACTTTATGTGATACTTCCACCTTGATACACAGAACAGGTACGTCCAGGGCCTGGATGCTCAAACATTCCTTTCTATTCCATCAGAAAGTTCTTTGTGCTATTCCATCTGCAGAAATAACTGAATTTTTTCCCCACCCACCTCACCTCAAGAGACAGAAAGTTTATTACCTTAATCCAAATGCAAGTCTAAAACTTTGTATGGTTTAACAAGAGAATGGAAAAAATACCCAGCAGTTTTTTGGCTAGAGAGTGCTCTAACAAAAACCAAACTACTAAAGCCCCAAGGCATAAGCTCATACCAGTGACTCATGCCAAGAAAATGATTTTTGCACATATTATTTTATTTGTGAAATCAGGATAACTCACATAGGGAAAAGAAATATCTGGGGGTTTCCTTTTTTTTGTTTTGTTTTTTTGTTTTTTTGCCACTGCTCCTCCCAAAAGCAAACCCTCAGGTCTACACCTTCCGCAGGTGTTTTCTCCACAAGGCACAAAAATGACTCCTCCAGCCAGCAATGACACGTCTGCTTTTAAGAAACTACTACTCCCCGGCCCACCTGCAGTAACTCAGCTCCCCATATAAGCAGCATTATTCAACTATTTTCCCTCTCTGGAGAATTATCAACAAATTTCAATTACAGAAAAAGTAATTAAAGCTACCCAAAACCAAAAAGCCCTTGCTCAGAGATCACCAAAACTCTTATGACTCCATCACTCAGCCATTATCTCAGCCCTACAAATGTGCTGCCTGCAAAACAAAAATCCCCATCCTTCGAGGGTTCAGACTACGGAGCACTCATTGAAATAACACTTGTTTTCATTCACTGCTCTCCCTTCCACATGCCTCTCCCAGACTTGTTTACAACCTGAATGGAGATTTCCCAGCTTTTCCTCCCCGTTCGTCTGCGTAAAAAACAAAATTAGTTCACCTACTTTTGGATCAAGGTAACGTAAGTATTTTCTTATTTGAGCACACGGGCCAAACACAAACAAACACAACACTGAATATCAAACCCTGCAACACCGACTACTTAAACAGATCCGAGGAAAACCAAGCAGCCTTGGGAAACGGCTCAGTGTTTTGTGAAGCATCCACTGCAATTACAGCAGCCAGGCAGGAGCAAGTCTGGATACTTCGCATTCCCGGAACATCCAGCTGAGGTGTAACAGGGCTTGTTAACTTTATAGACTCCCAGTGCCCGACAGAGCAACAGGATTTTATGTAAGAACCTCCCCGGGTTATTTTATGCCACTTGTACATATTGCCCTGTACTTCCAGGTTCTCATCTAACGCTGCATTTCAATTTTTTAAACAAAAGCCAATTCCCTACTACTTCCATTCATTATGAAGATATGCATGATGTACTAAGAAAAATATTTACTGCTCGAGAATTTAAATGAAGAATTTTTTTTTAATTACTAAACCAACCGAAAGAATTGTAACAAAAAGGCATTAGGACTATTAATTGCTCAAAAGTCAATGGCCATAATCCCACTTTAACAGTTCAGGTTAACAGACCTTTGTATAAAGTCTATTTGTATTTTCTTAAATATTTGCAGAAATCGATCATCACTACACACCGTGGAACTTAAAAATCAATATGCACAATTGATAACGATAAATTTAATGAGGCGTTCAGGTAACTAATCAGGGCAGCATTACCAACTTTTATTATTATACAAGTCAAAATCAAATCAAACCCAGCAGAACTAAAGAAACTCTGCGCCTTCCATGGCATTAGATGTAACGTTTCTGCTCTTGTATCAGGGATTTAGACACTAAAATAACAAACCAAAGCCGATGGCGGCGATGCCTCAGATTAGAGCAAACGGTAAAATGTGGTTCACGAAAACAAGGGGAACCAACCCGAGTGCGCACCCGGGGAGGCCCAGGCAGGGCCGTGTCGCCGCAGCCCCGGCCGCCCCCTCCCCGGGCAGGTGCGGCACCGACGCCCCCTAAAGACACCGCGGGCCCTGCCCGGCTCCATCCCCGCGCCGCAGATGGAAGCGCAGGGAAAAGGGAACCGCGCGCTTAAGTAGATTAAGGGCTCAGCGATTCGTTTTCTGATTATTTGTGCCATCGCGACCCCGGCGCGGGCCCCCGAACTCCGCTGTGCCCCTCGGGAGCGCCGCGGCCCCCGCAGCTCATCGCGCGGTGCGGCAGCGCCCGAACCCCTTCGGTGCCCCCG
>WEKX01026520.1:351621-431158 GCA_013390025.1 Pitta sordida | reverse complement strand
GACCTTATCTATTTCTTATCATTTATGTATTTATTGCTGTGAAACAGATCTCCTTCATGCTAAGAAATTCATACTATTGAAAGGAAACATCAGAGAACTGCTGTCATCACTCCTGGAGACGAACAGGTTGCTATTCCAGGGCTGACTGAGGTATCACACAATCAATCCTGAGCCCAATCTCCACAAGGGAATGCAGGGCTTGGTTGGGGGGTTTAAATGCTCTCTCTAATGTTGCTGCTTTGTTTCAGAGACAATTGAACCTTCATTCGTAGACAAAAATCCAGCACACCTCCAGGGAATAGTGCCTGAGGATTAAGGAGTCCGGGATCCTTATTTGCTGTGTCAGAAGGAAAAGTGACGGATGTATTCAGCCGGCTGGCAGGGCGGGAATGCCTCTCCTTGCCGTGCCTTATCTCACCCCCCGCCGCTCTGCCCCGCGTCACTCACAGCAGCCCTTCCACCCAGCTGAACATTCCGTGGTGGCCGTTTTTGGAAGGCTCTGCCGTTATCCCGCTGGATGCGGCAGATGGAGCGGCTCCAGCCCGCTGTCCCTGGTGCTGCAGCCGCCCCGTTCGCCGCCGCTCCGAGCGCTGCCCGGCGTGCGGGGAGCTCCAAGGGCACGTCCCTGTCCCTGTCCCTGTCCCTGCCCCTGCCCGGGGGTGGCGGGGGACAGGAGCCCTCCTGCTCCCACAGCTCGGCATTTCCCAGGGAGTGCCAGCTGGCCCCGAGCACAAGGGCCAGCCTTAGACCCGGCCAGTTCCCTGGCACCTGCACAGACAATAGGTTCTTACCTGGAAATAAAACCACCACTAACAGAAACAGCTGGAAAAACTGGAATTTAGACGTACTGAGCTGGCTAACAGGAAGCCATGCTGGACCCGTCCAGGTTCACCCCATGTTTCCCTATGCGAATGCACAGTGTGGCTGTGGCCAAACCTCAGTTCAGCTACTGAGAACAATGATTACAGAAATTCAGTCACGGCTGAATACCCAAACCCCACTGTTTAACATTTCCTACTATTGTACTTTCCACATTAATCACATATTTATATTTTAAAAGCAAACATGATGTTTATCTGTGAAATTATTTTGACTATTTTTGTCCAGATAAACTCAGTAATGTACATATGTATATTCAAAATAAATCGTGCAATTAAATATATATATATAAATATTACAAACCTTAAAAATAATTTTCTAATTAGAACAATTAAACTGTGATTAGTTTGATAGAGAGCCAAATCTGATTTCTAACTGCTGGTGTCATTCTGCCAAGAGTGAGGTCCTCCACTTAACAAGAGGAGGACAGTTAAGTCTTCATATAAGCTTCAGATTCAAAAATTAATTTGAAATATAAACCCTGTGAAAGTCATTACTGTATTCCTATTTTCAAAAGAAAGAGATATATTCTACCCATTCCCAGCGTGCCAAAACCACTTCAGTCTTCTGTAAAGCAGACTTCTAAACTTTGTCTCATGCATGCCTCAATCTCAGCTACGCACATCCAGAGACACTCACGTGTCGCTTAGGTTAACTGGGGGAAAAAACTGACAGGCACTTATTTGATGAGCTTTGACCTGTGTAGTGAAAGCAAGATCTTCTTGAACAGAATAAAAGAAAGCAGAATATTTTGTTACCTGACACAGCAGAACAATGAGTGTAACAATTCTGCAGACTGGCCTGTCCCTGAGCAAAAAGGATGAAGTTACTAGAGATCCAGCCAAATACGTATTAGATCCAGCTCCGAGAGTGAATCAGCACAAAGTGACCAGCAGCTGATTCATCTAAATAACAAAAGCCTGAACACCTCATCAGCCACATGGAAGCAATCAATAATCACTCAAATTCACTCTCCTGCCACAATGTACTACAGCCCAACTGGCAAAGAGCTCTTCATAACCAAGTGTCTTGTGCTAAGAAGCAGAGGAACAGAGCTCAATGACATCCACGTGTCTTCTCAAGGGTGTTGAATATTCACTTCTCCTTTATGGTGTTCTTGACACTGTGGCAATGCAATAAGCACATTTCTGATAGTTGTTCACCACACGAAAAGGATACGGATTCAAGTCACCCCCAGCTCAGCCCAGTGAACAGTCCCTGTGCAAACTCGAGCAGTGAAGGCTCGGCCAGGAGCTCCTCAAGTTGCTCTCTACAGACACACAAACAGCTCATCTCTGAGAGGCACCTTCCTGAAAACCCTGGGATCTTGAAGTGACTGACTCAGGTGATTGGATCAGTCAGCAGGAGAACAAGCCTAAATTAAACAGGCTACATCCACCTGGAGAAAAATTGCCATCTAAGATTGTGCAGGTGCTTTATGTAACGGCAAAGAATACCTTCTTTGTCTCCTGTGCAGCTACACAATAAAACTGTAATTCCTTCTGTTCCGTTAACTTACTAAACAAACAGCACCACAACTCAACATATCTGTCTGCCAGGAGCACAGGTGCAGAGCTCTTCCCACAACTTTCCCTCTTGGGGCAGGCCAGTGAAAGAGGAAGGACACCTATGTTATAGAAAGGTCTATGACAGGCACAACATCTCACACACCAGAAAAATAACAAGGGAAGAAGTTTCAAATAATCACTCAGAAACCAGCTCTGACCCAGGCAGTGCTTCAGCCACAAAAACAAAAGTTTTGCCGACTTCATTAAATTCATTCATCCTTCAAAGGGAAGGGAAGACCTGGAGAAGAGTCTGCAACAGCAGAAGCTATTTTTCACAGGCATACTTTTACCTCCAGCACATGAGACAATGAAGGATAGATTCAGTTAGATTTATTCTTTATATTTGATTCCCAAGCTGTCCACCCCCAGGAGCAAGGCCACCAGGGTTTAGATTGACTATGGCCACTGCAAACTTCCTGCATAAGGTGAACCACCCCACATACTAAACCCAGCAACCAATATAAAAATTACATGCCTGTAAAGCAAAGTGCAAATATAGACTGCAAACAGATCTCTTGAATAATTGAACCTGTTCGTATTATGAAGAAAAAGTTCTCATAGTTTTTAATAGTAATTCCTTTTTTCTCCCTATTGGTAACAGAGAAGGATGTCCAGGAATTTACACTCAAATGTGTTACTGTTCAGCACTCAGAGTGCAAATCTTGATGCAAATGTTACTTTTCCTATTGATGTGAAATATTTTCTTTGGCCTCTGATTTGACCCACAACAGCTGCTCCCTGTCACCCCCAGACAGGACACAGCAGAAATTTAAGATTTCATGCTGCTGTCTGGAGGAGCTAAAGGCAGGATTCCCAAAGGACAGGTCATCTTCCACTAATTCCATTGCAACCCGGTAAAATCTCTTGTTCACCCACTAAAAGAAAGTCATTCCTCCTTACGAGTTAGTTTGGGATTCCTATTCATTGTTGCGGTTTGCAAACTGCTCATTCTACCACGAATAATGAAGTCAGTGTAAGTACTTTTTATGAGATCAACTCAGGTAACTTTAGGGGAAGAAATGGACTCATTTTTGGGTGCAAAAGCCACTGAAGAAATAATGTTATTAAAGTCACTAGAAGTGCATATAAAGTGCCAAGGATTGGAATTTATTGCACAAATATAACATTTCATAGTTGGAATTATGCAATTCAGCTTTTCCCTGAAAATATAAAAACTATACCTAATAAAAGGAAACATAAATTAATATTTATGAAAATTATGAAGGGAAATATATTACTATTGTGTGTGACATCGCTCTCTGAATAACTAATAATTAACTTGCATGTCTAATAGATCATTTAAAAGACTGATGAAAACATCTAAGGGAAATGATAATGAAAAGTGATAAAAATAAATTACAGAAATAAAGTGCAGAAATATAGATCTAGTACTTGTGTTATGAAACAAGGAGACAACAGAAATGACAAAACAGAATTTGCCTGAGCCAAAATAATTTTGAAGAATGATAAGCAAACAAATGAGTTTGCTCAAGATTTTCAAGAGCATTCTAGGATTGGATTTGATGAGAAAGCTTTTCAGTTTTATTGCTTCCAGAAATTGTGTCACTATAGGAGCTGACTTTCTGGACGGGGAAGGGAAAATAAACATCTCTGTTCCTGGTAGTGTTCATATATCTATCAGTGTGAGAGCTGCCTGATTTCCTTCCGAAATGTTCGACCAGTTCTCATGAGGTGATACCAAGTGAGTGTGATTTTGATTGGCAAGAAGGACCTTACGAAAGAGTTGACCAAACAACCTTGGAGCAACTGCACATAAGATGATTCAATTTAAATTGAACTAAATGCTCAACAAACACTGGGCTCAATCTTGATTTCAGAAGAATCTTTGGGTAACTATGGTAACTGTTTACTGAAAATAATTAGGCTGAAAAACTTATGGACTTGAAGATGAAGGTTTAGAACATATTTGATTTGTAAACAGATTACTATTTCTAAACCAGAATACCAAACAAAGAGACTTTAGTAGAACTTAGTTCCAGAGGAATAACCACCCCAAAGGATGTTACTAGTGCAAATGAAAAAGCTAAAAGGACTTTTTAAAGGTATGAAGTCAGTGGGATTGGTGGTGCAGCCAAGGGGGGGAAAGGGAAGCGGGACACTGGGATGAAAACAGACACAACTGAGCCTGGGCAAAAACTGTAAGGAGCAACTTGGGAGCATTTTATGTGTTCATATCACCCATCTTCCAGAAATATAAACATGAGTAGAAAGGAAGGCTGTTAGAACTATTCAGGAAATGGAATATCCGTCATATGAGAGGAGAGAAAGGCAAGAAATCTCGCTTGCCCAGCTGACAAAACCAAAGAGAAGAGACAATTGCTTGTAGATCATTACTAGTCCAATGTCCAATCAAAAAACCTTGTTATGCAGTAAAAGGTTCATTGTGTATTAGATTGCTACTGTATAATAAAATAAATATTTTATTCAGAGCATTTTCCCCTGTATTTTGATTAAATACACTTATCACAGTTTCCTGTTGGAGGGCAGGACATCTGATACACTCTAGGAAATTACTTCCACTAATTCAGATCTTTACAGTTCACAGATGTCTAATTTCTCTATGATTATTTGCTGAAATATTAAAAAAATTGTATTTATAGCAAACATGAATCATAGGAGGCTTCCCACTTAATCTCATATAAATGTGTTAGCTAAAGTGCTTTTGGGACAGAAGTATTATAATATTGAAAAACATAATGGCAATTGCCATTCCTAAAACCCCATTGATGGGCATCCTGGGCATTACTGATCTAATAAAGATTAGCACAACACTCTGGAGATTTTGCTGTTGTTACCAGCAGTAGCTCAGTCCAGACAACTTGAATGAAGCAATCAGACCATAATCAGCTCTATAACTAATCACAGCAAACCTCAAACTCTTAAAAGTCTCAGCGAGAGCAACATGAAGCTTAGATGGATTCAGATGAAAAGGGAAACAATTACTTGTAACCGATTTGCATGAACCCGATCCTACCACGAAGTTTTGCATCCCTTTCATGTTGCAACATACTGTGCCAACTTCTGGTATCCACCCTTCCCCACAAAGAAAAGAGAAAAGATTTAGGAAAAATAGCCAAAATAATAATTTAAGATCTGAGGAACAAAAAAGCCCAACTTCCTAATGCAGAGATTTAAAGAGATCAATCCCTTTAGCTCTATCAAAGACAAGTGGAAGGTCTGATACGATCAGTGTCTCTAAGTACATACACCAGGAGAGTTTTGATAGCTCTTCAAATCCAGCAAAGGCATTGCAAGACAAAAAGGCTCAGTCCTGACGACCTGTTCACACTGGAATAGGTGCCTATTTTTAGTCACGGGAATAAACTGGCACAACTTGCCAAGAGATGTAAAAGATTCTTTGTTGCTTCAGCTTTTTACTGTGGGTTCTCTGTCACTGAAAGAAATATCCATTAGCTCAACATGAGGGGCAGCTGTCAGGTGATTCTTCAGTGAAATTCTTGGACTTGTGTTTTTCCAGGTAGGTTATTGTTACCATTTTCTATAGAGCAAGTTATTAAATATCTGAGCCTAACTAAAATTTATTTTAATCACTGAACATCAAAATATACATTATAGAGTTCTTATTTTAAAAGTAAATCACTAGAGGCTGCATGTTGATTTTTATGCCAATAAATGTTATGTTATGAAACAAACCTTTCTAAACATTAAAAAACCCATTTTTGTATCCTTTTCCATAGAGAATTCCATTTGTGCAATGAGTCAGAGGAGAGAAGCCTCATTATATATTGCCTGAAACTGCCTAAAGACAGAAAAGATCACCACAAAATATGGCTGCCTTGGCATTTTCACAGTTTTACCTGTTAGGATTCTGTCAATTTTCTTATTTTCGTAGTTTAAAACTTTCTTCAAGGCTTAATAAACCAAAAGAGGCTACAGACATGACAACTCTCACTGAGATACTGCTTGGTCTCAGTGGGCAATACCATCTACACGTGGTATTACAGAGAGAGCTACAGGTTCAGCTGTTCATTAAGAAATGCAGCTTGTTGAATCTGCACAGAGATTTGGAATGGCTGAATAAATCCTGGAAATGATGGCTCAGCCAGCAGGGTGTCAGTGAGATGGTCAGTACTGACCAGGAAATTCACAGATATTGGCAGTTTTTAAAATGCACAAATCAAATTAGCTGTATGTATATAATTGACATTAGTTGTATTTGTTATCTGGCTGTCCCTAAATTTGCTTTTTCCTCTCTGACTATCATCAGTCCCCAGTCTTTTTTCCTGTGCCAAGGGGTGTGAGGCTGATGTGGCACCCCTTGGCACAGGTTTGGTGGTCCCATTTCTGCTCCCTGGCAGGACAGAGCACTGGGCAGGGGCAGCCCCTGAGGGCTCTCAGCCCAAGATCACTCCCAGACAAATGAATTAACCTGCAAAACAATCCAGCAGCTTCTTCTCCAGCCTTCACACCCACCTGCTCTTTGTCAAGATGCCCAATGTTCCACAGTCTCCTCAAGCTTTTCTTTGCTTAGAGAAAAGGAAAAGGACTTCTTAACACTACAATCTCAAACAGCTTTCCTCATCATGCACTGCTCTTGAATCATACAAGCCTTGAATCAATTATCAAGTGGCTCTGACTCAGATGTTCAGAAAGTTTCCAATAAAATCATGACTTTGTGCAGACTTTCAATAAAAAAATTACTTGTGCTGCTATTTTCCCACCTGCACACTGGTTCCTGTTTCAAAGGGGTATTCACAAGCAGACCAAGGGAATGTCTGACAGAGAAGATGGAATATGTTCCACTTGGAGCAGCTAGTTTTGTTTCTTCCAAATGTTGCCCTTCTGAAACAGCCCAGATATATTTCTACTCGCTGAGCACAACATTCAGATTCTGCTTTGCTTTCCTGATGATTCACTGGGTCAGCTCATGCAGTTAATGTTTTCAGGGATTTTTTTTCAGGTTCGGCTGAACATACCACAGTATTATCATGTCAGCAGTCTCTACCAATTACCTACTTCCAGTGCGAAACATTTACTGTAGCAAAGGCCTTGACTGAAGTGCTAATGGAAAAGGCATCATCTCAGGGATTTGGAGCACAAAGTCCACTTTTATGTGAGACTTTCCAATCCATGACTCCATGAATTCAGCTGCTTGTGGAAGAGAACTGCTTGCTCGAATGACTCCACTGGAGTAAGGTGAAAAACTCAAATGCAGAAGATTAACTCTGGGTAGATGAATCTTGCATTTTTTGTCAGTAGTTATATGGAACAAGGCAGCTAAGATTTGCAGGGAAGTACCTGTGATTGCCAATGCACTCCATCCCTCCTCAGGGGTCTTTCCAGTTGAGTGTGAGCCTAATGATTCCTGCAGTTGTAGCTGAGACATGCTGTTAATTTGGGGAGACATTAGAAAGTCAGACTCCAAACTGCTCCTGTGGCTCTTCTGTCCATGGCCCACACTCTGCACTCCTCAGATCCAGTGACTGATCTAAGCCCCAGCCAGAGCAGCACAATGGTTCCCCGGGCTCGCCTGGAACAGTTGGCAAGAGCTTTAGTTCCCCGAGCACGCAGCAGGAACAGAAATGGAGAGAAGGACAGACAGTAATGAGCTATTTGCCTCTCTGATCCTACTCCTCCATCTCATATGAACTTCCCAAAACTGGGGCAACAAAGAGCCTCCCAGACCTCAGCACTTCACATGCTCACTGTGACCGCAGTGTTCCTGCGCTAAGGTGAGACAGCAGAACACCCGCACAGCCCAACCGTGCTGAGGACCCAGACTACAATGTGTGTGATCTCAGGTAAGTTCCAGCATGGGCACAGGAACTGACATTCTGCAACTGCCGAAAGGACATTCAAGGGTGTTCCCGGAGTGCACACTCTAGTTTAGTTTTAAAAAGAAAGAATTGCATTTGTGTGCTCTGACACCACTCAGTGATGTGAAGCAAAGTGCAGTAAATGGGAGGGAGTGAGACATTAACTTCAAAATTGCATCCAAGGTAGACGTACTGTGTGGTAAACACTGCATTTCAAGCTTTAAAATGAATGTTATCTCATGGTAGAACACAAGATTAAAAAAAAAATCAGATAAAAAGCAGAGAACACTGATTTGGAGTCACATGTGAACCAGCTCAAACCTTCTTAATGCAGTGTAGAGAACCGGGGCTTGCTTTGAAGGCACTTTGACAGATATTAAACAACTGACAGGAACCTTCACACAGAAAGGCACTTTTACCTCAGTGAAGGGTGTACTAGAAAATCCTACACTGTGTCAAAGAGCAAAGGCATCCTCTGTGCTCTGGGCCAAGATCAAGAATCAGTGAAGTAGGATGAGTTTGCTCTGTACCCTCCTTGGACTGCAAAACCACAAGGTATGGCATACATAGGAGATTGAGCTGTCCTAGGAGCAGATCTAATAATAATTGAGTAGGGCATTTATCACAGAAAACAGAATGATAAAATAGCCATTTACAATTAGTTCCAAATCAGGTTAGAGATAAAAATATCAAGCTAATTGGCTTGCCAGGCAATACTGAGTGGGAGGATCCTACAGGATTTCTGGAGCCTTGGTTCCCAGTGACTCTGTTGCTTGACTCAGTGAAGCTGGTTTATGTGAAATATGTCCTTCAAGAACCTCATAGAAAGGAATGGATACAATGGAATTCCTGAAGGAAATAAATCACAGCACTACTACTACCAGGACACTCATTCACATGGCTAAAAAGAAGAGCAGATTATTTAGCGATGACTTTTTGTGTTTCCAGACTAGCTAATAACAGGAGAAATTTCAGCCTGAAGTTCCTATGAAAAGGTAATTTTCAGGGCTTGTGGTTCTGTGCTTTCAATTTTACCCCTGCTGTGAAAACTGATGTTAAAAAAAATTATATCAAATTGTGAACTTGTATAATTGCATTTCAAATTACATACACAAGTATGAAGTCGACTAGCAAAATTATCTGATATTTAACCTCAACAGCTCTAAAGATGCATAATTTTTGTAATTTAATCTCAAAATCTGTTTCAAAGGCAATTTCTATTTTCCTCCTATTACTCCAATTCCACCTTTGCCATTGCTTGTGATCCACATTGGCAAGATACTCCCCCAACAAGGATTTTCGGAAATACTCACTTCACTTCTGAGCTATCTAGAGCCTGGTTACATGTTTCAAAGGGATTCCTCTGCCCCCCTCTTTGAGAGAACTTGAGAAAATAACCCCCTAGAATTTTCCAAGATAGACCTGCACCAGCAGCTACAGCCAAGTTTTCCAAAATGCTTCCCCAGTGTGTGGAATGCTGGAGGGAAATGAGCACTGATGGTGCTTGCACAGCAAAGAAGTTTTTCAGAAAACCTGGTCTGGGACTCCATAAAACTGCTCCAACCAAGCGAAGACTGCTCAGAATTGCAGCACATCTGTGCATTTACCTGAAGCTGCTGTAAGAATTAATTTAAATGGCAATAGTAGTGCACAAAGGAGATGTGAATCACATTTTGGGGAGTACTAAATGGGAACCTAAATAATAATGGTTTATATGGAGACAGGTAGAAGAAAATGTGAATTACTACAATACTGAGTTTGGCCTGATTAAACAAGCTTTAGAGATAAAAAGACTTTTAAGGTGCAACTTTAAGTGATGCCTAAATCTCATTTAAAGTCAAGGGAATTGTATGAACATGCAACGTTTAAATATTTTGTCATTTAACTCCATAACTCAGATCAAGTTATCACATATATTTTAAAAATGTATTTTAAGAAGATACTAAGCATACCACATACTGTATTTCAGCCCCCTGAAGTTGATGAAGGGGACCATAAGGAATACATGTCTGTATTTGAGCCACAGTGATTGCTGCTGCCACCCAGGAAAAAGAGATTCCAGTCTGGAGCTATAATTAGAGGCAGAGGGCAGAGAGGAAGGACAGGATGCAACACACAGAGAGTTCTTCTGAGGTGTCAAAAAGCCTCACTATGGCTCAGGAAACAGGGGGAGAAGGAGCACACAGAGTTACTGTGATACAAACTTTAGCTGAAGAGAATTCACGGGATAAAACCAGATGAGATTCCACTGAGAGCTTGTGACAGGAGCCTCACAGGGAGCCAGAACACTCCATCCCTGTGTGCCTGAGTTTGTGTATGGGGGAATAAAAAAGAATCTATGGTTTCATCAGTGGGTATCAACACTTCCATGTGCACAAACCTCAAGTCCCGTGACATCTACAGTGTGATTTTGAAACCTTCAGAAGAAATAGAGCAATTTTGGAGGAAAGATGTTTCAGCACTACACCCAGAGAACATTATTAGAGTTCCACATAACTGGGAAGAAAGACTGAAACAAAGCAGGCTTATTACATCGCTATCAATGCAGATATGAAGCAGGACTGCAGGATTTCCTCCTTTCTTCTGTTTTAACAGCCGTGGTCAGAGGCTTCACTGGATTGTGTGTGGCAGGACCCTGACCAATAGCTCCTTGGAACAGCAGTTACCATGTCATTCAAACTCCAAATGTAACATTAACGTGCTGCTGCAACAAAAAGAAAACTAAAACATGTCATTAGTGGCCTTTCACTGATGTAATTTAATCAATTTGCAGCGTCAGAAGGAATGAACATAATCCCAGGGCCATTGCCAGAGAGCCTGAGCTATGTACAGTGTTTGGAAACAAAAGGTCCATCATCTCCCCTAGTTATGTACTAATGCTTTGATTTTAATGCTGAGCATTAAAACTCCCTAATTTTCCCCAGGTAACCACACTCTGCACACATTATGTTTACTCCTTAGCACTTAGGAAAAATCACTGAGAGTGTTTTCTCTACATTTAGAAACCCCTCCAAGGTTATAATCACTTCAGCCACTTTGCACCAGAATTGCTCTGTTCCTTAAGTGAATCAGAGTCCCAGAGATGGGTTCTGCTCATCTGCCTGAGGTCCTGGGTGTGTGCAAACATGACAAACCCCATCTCAGGAACAGCAGCACAGCTCCCAGACCTGTCTCTGGAAGGATCATCTGCAGCCCCTGCAGTGGGGCTCCCTGTGAGGAGGTGCAGAAAAAGGAGCTGAATGTCTCAAAGTGGTGCTTGAAGTGAGAGAGATTTCAGAGAGCTGGAGATCCCAACGTCAGTGTTTGAAGACTGGCCCAAACAGTGTCAGCTCTCAGCAGCTCTAATTTACAAACAGGGGCTGCACAAACTTCAAAAGCACAATTTGCAAGAGGCAGCACAGAACTGAGGTAGATGCACATACAACAAGGGGTTTGATTCAAGAAGTTTCCCAAAACTCTGGGTTGGAGAACAGCCATGGCACGTAAACAAGTACCCAAGGTCTTCAACCCTGGAAAATTTCAAAGGTATGAGCATGTTGATTCCCTTCCTCACCCCACTGTTCTGTTGAGAAAGAACAGAAACACGTCACAGCCATCACACTTCTGTGTGCACTTGCCTGGTGTACACATTTCCTGATGGATTTATTTTTAAAAGTTTCACTCTGTGCATACTGGGAATGAAAAAAGAAAACACTGAAAGAGGAATAAAGAAAATGGGGGGAGAAATCTATAGATGATCTCCAGAATTCCCTTCCAACCCAAACTATTTATCCTTTAATCACTTAAGTTATTCACACATCTTAATTCTCCTGTCCTGAATGACCCTTTCCATATGGAAATACGTAAAAACATCATTGCATTTCTGAACAATATTTCTTCAGTGTATCTAATTTTTATTCTAGCAAGGGCTCAGTCAGCACATTTCCTGCAATCTGTATCCTTCATACATCAGCAACACACACATTTTTGGTGTAAATTAGTTTAGCTCCATCCAAATAATTACCAGCAGAGGATCTGGCCTAATACATTCAGTAGATAAATTGTCTTCTATCAGACTACACTGTCTTCAAAGCTATAATTTATCTGCATGTTCTTCAGTACAAGATAAGAGTCTCATAGGACACTTTTCTATCAAAGAATTCCATCTCCAGTCCTTCACCCCCCTCAAAACAAAAAGAAGAAAAAAAAAAGACATAAACATCCAAACCTCCCTTGCTGTACAGAATATTAAAGACTTACTGAGGACTTCCTGTGGCATATGGGGGATAATGTTCTGCTTTGTTGCAGAACCGAAGTGATGGAAAAGGAGTTAAAAAAAACCAGATTTTTAGAATTGTTAGAAAAGTACATGGCTTGTTTGCTTGGAAAAACTTCTGGAAATCACACATAGAAAATAATTAATCCACACTGAATAAACAGATGAAACTAGACATCACTGAATTTTTCTGAAACTAACATTTTTTCTCCTGCCATTTTTGTGTACTGTGAAAACAGTTTTGAATACAAACCAGGCTGTTCATTAAAGCAATTTAAATATAGATAAAGATCTTATAGCTGGCAGTATCATCTGCTAAGTACAGCCACCTGCCTGCACTGAAATCACTGCATGCCATACCTACTATCATTCCCAAAAATTCCTCCAGCTTCTGTCTGTCATAAAAAAATAAACCAAAAATACAATGAACATCAGTCTCAGCAGTCCTGGCCTCTGGTCAAAGTGCCATGATTTCTCATATCCTTGGAAGGGGCTCACCTGGAATCTGGCAGTTGGAGGATTTACGAGGCTGGACCCGTTCTCGAGGACACGATGGAACATGGATCATCACACATGGTATTCACACCCCAGTCTTGTGTGTTACCTTATACTGATGGATTGGAAAGTTAAAAACAGGATTATACAACTAAAATGAGAATTTGCAACGACAGAAACATAACATGCACTTCCCTGTTAGGGAAAAATCTGGGAGTTAGATCAGCAGAAGAACAGAAGGAGAAGAGGCACAGCTCAAACAAAATGGTGCCAGCAGCACGTCCTCAGACACAAACATGACTGAGGGAGATGACGACAGCTTGGTAGCCAGAACTGTGAAAGATATTACACACAATCTTACCCTAGTAATAGGGAAAGGAAAACTTTCAGGGTTTCTGATCCTCTCTGACAGCAAACCTTACGAGCAAAATTCAAGTATCAACAGGAAAATGGTAAGGAACCACTGTGTAGTTTGGAGTGGCACACAGCTACAGCAGGTACGTGAAATTCCTGCCCTTCCTTAAAGAGCTGCACAAGCCTACAAATCTACCAAAATCTGGCAAAAGGGCTACAGAAAAAATCTTTGCGTTTGTGCACTCCTTTCAGCACTGAACTGCCTTTGCAGTCGGTGTTGTCCTGGCTCTGTGGCAAACAGGAGAAGCAGCAGGTTGAGCCCGGCCAAGGCCCAGGCTCCAGTCAGTCACAGAGCCATCACAGCCTGGGAGTGTAATCAGAGAGGCAGATACAGCTCTTCTGGCTGCTGAAATAAATACAGAGACCCACTGCAAAAAACTGCAAGAAACACTGATATTTCTGCCTGAGCAAACCAAGACACCTGGGCCTCTGCCCTAGAAACGATCTTGAAGACACAGACACAGCTCCAGGTCTGCAGCTGTTTCCAGGATTTTTTAATTGAGAAGAAAAAAAATCTTTATGACACTAGTCAAAGGCTTACTCTGAACCTGCTTCAAGCACTGACACAGACATTTTCTAAACATACACCATTGGAGAGAAATGCTTCCTCATCACCATATGGATTTGTACAAAATATGTTTATTGTTTGCTCTTGGCTTGTAAACTACAATAGATTAGAGCAGAGTTAATCACCTTCAGTTACAGCTTCTGCATTGAAAGGAAGTTTTAGGTCTGTCTTTAGCTGAAGAGAGGGATTAATTTTTTTATTTTTTTAATTCTGCTCAAAGCTTGTAAATGAAATCTGAGAATAATGTTCAGGAATGTGAGGGTTTTTGTACAGACAAATTCAACATTCATTAATTAATTGTTTATAGATTATGTATTTCCCCCCAAGTAGGCAAGAACCTTCAGTTATAGCAACCCTTAAGGCTTCAGCATTTTCTGACACAGCCAACATGGTTATACTGGGTCTCAGCTCTGCTCTTGGCATATCAGAATGAAAATGCTCTTGTTCCTAAAGAAAAAACAGGAAGCAAAAATTTCGGGGAGAGAGAGAGAGGCACAGGGTCATACATACCTGTCTAAAGAATTATGTTTTTAGAGAATTCCCCCTAAATAAGAAGTTCTTCCACTACCAAAACTCTTTTACGTCCCAGCCTCAAGGAACAGCTTTTTATTCAAAACTAACAAATCCAAAACTTCTCTTAGCAAACCAAACAGCACAAAGCCAGGATGCTTTGCTTTTGCACCTCTCCCTGACCAGAAAAAGGAGATTGGAACTGGTAGGAGGCACAAAGCAACATCCCTGCTTCCCAAACGCTGCTGAGCCATGTCACTGGCAGCCAGCTCGTCATTTTTATCTGTTTTGTCCTGTCACATTGGAATGCAGCAAGAACATCATATGGTACTAAGATCAATATTGCTGGTGTATTTTCATCTCCCCCAAAGCAACATATTTTCCACAGTTTTTCTTTCAAGTTTGACTCAATTGCAGTTATTGCTGTAAGTTATTATTGTCCTAATAGCAGAGCTCTGGCAGTGGTGCTGCAAGAGCTGTGGGACATTATGGACTATTTCACTTTGTTAGCTGAGGAAATCCATTTAGACTTTTATGCTGAGTAGTGCAATACTAACACAAGGAGACATTTAAACAGTACAAGAAAAACACTTCTGTTTTCACTTTCACAGACATTAAACAGAGTCTATTTCCTTCCAGGACTCGCTGAAGACTCTGCTATAAATGTACAAAAGCAGAAATAATAACATTCACTGAAACTGTTCTGACACTCGATATCAGGAGACTCAGTTTTTCCTTTGGTATTATTTTGCCAAACATTACCTATTTACTCTGATCATTCCGATGCTGAACGTCACCTGCAGGGGAATGTGTTTTCTTCCCTTGTAGACAGATGGTTTAGGTGGTTGCAACAACAAAGCCAGAGTAGGGAAAATTTGTTTTGCTAACATAAAAAATAAGTTCTGGCAACTTTTGAAAAGCAACCAACCCAATTTTCACCAAACTTCCAGTGCTAGGCAATGGCTGTGCTGCTACTGAAATCCACATTCCAAGTGCATCTGCTTCCTAACTCCACCTTCTCTGGAAGCTCTCAGCAGACAGACTCCATGGGCTGCTCTGCTGCAAAGAAAACAATGACCACCTCAGCCCACGGGCAGAGAGAAGTCTCAAGAGAACTGGGGGAAACCAGACTGGCCTCTGTGGGCTCCAAAGGAATAAGCTAAAATCTCCCCATTTGAGAAGAATACAGAGACATCCAGAGAATGCAAAGGAATGTTCTTATAGTCAAAATTACTCTAAACTGGAGGTGCAGTAATTGTTTTATGCATAAAAACTTTGCATAAAACAGAAGAGTGGTCACTCAAGTTATTCCAGTAATCTTTGTGCATACTACCTCCACTGCACTTTTCTGCAGGAATGTTTTCCATTATTTGTGATAGAATAAATGATTTTCCCATGGAATGAAAACTTCTTTGTATCTTAGGTGAAACTAAACAAAGGAGTAATGCAGGTATTCTTTACTTTATGGTATTCAAGTTTAAGCCTTGTCAAAGTAAGGGAAGTCCAACCACCAGTAGAGACAGGGATGGAAGCTGCCACTGGAGCCAGGTGGAAGGGGACATCGGAAGAGAGACAGTGAAGTTTATCCTGCCCAGATGGGGTGGAGCTGGAATGAGATCTCTCAAGGAAGACAGAACTTTCATGTAGAGCAGCAAACCAGGCTGTTTTCTCGGGCTGGCAAGATTCTCAGACATGCCTACAAAAAGGGAAGAACTACTAAACAGGCCTTTAGGTATTTATATTTTAAACTTCTGGAGTCAGAACTCAAGGAGAGAACAATTGTGCAGCTAGAAGACAATGTTTCGTTAATATTCAAGAGGCTCTTTTATGTCGTATCACACCCACGTAAGGGCCATTACAGATGGCAGAAGGGTTAAATATACCCCAGTGAAACAAAAGGGGAAACGTCACTACTGGGGCCTCTTGCCTGGTGCTGATACACTTTATTCTGAAAATAGCATGTGGTAACTGGCAGGACTTGCCAGCACAGCTGAATTAGTCAGAAAAGCTGTTGGGGAGGTGGGAAATCTCCAAGTCTCTTTGCATGCTCCAGGGCTCGTTTCACTGTGGCACAATTACAAATACACAGCTGTAGGATCTGCTGTGCTGCTGGGTCTGAAAACAATAGTTCAGGGTCTACTTTCTTCATGAATTTTGCTCAGTGTTCCAATTAATGCTGACAGGAGCTGCGCACACACTGAAGAGAAGCACAGACTGTTTTTCCTCCCAGGTAAAAGAGTTTGATACAGATGGCCTGTGCTTAAAGATGGATTAAGTTTTTCAAGCATGCGAGTTCCAGAGTTACCACAACTGGCTGATTCTTTGCAGTCACTGCTCTTCTTCATTGCTTTAGTAATAGTAACAAATTTGTTACTGCATTTGAGACAATCCATAGATGAATACATACACAAATGTAACTCTTGATCAGAATATTCCCAGGAAGGATGGGTAACTGCAGCAGAGAAACCTGTTATCTTACCTGAGGTCCTGCCAGTTCTCACAGAGGGCCTGTCAGTTCAGTCAGTAACTCATAGAAAGAAATGCAAAGATCAGGAATCAAGCAATGCTAACAGGATTTCAGCAGATGAAAATCATGAGGTTTGATTTAAGCTGGCCCATTGAAACCTTTAATCACATATACATTGTCTCTTTTTACTGCATACGCTTTACATCTTTTTCATGAAAAGTAAAAAGGGGTTGTGCATTAAGATATGGTGGCTCCGAGATCTTTATTTAGCAAAGGGTCTGAGGGAGCTGCTTAAAAGAGAGGAATAGAAACACAGGAAATAACTGCAATGAGAAGATGGAAATGTGCAGGCAAAGAACATGCTGATCTAAGAAATCCACCACTGGTCATGGGTGCTGTTCTCACTGCCTCTGTCAAAAGTCTGGTGATGTAACACCACCAGCAGAAACCACTCACATATCCTGTTCTTCACATTTCTGGAATTTAAGACTTTTCTGATTCACCCCCAAGATTTTGCTCTCTGGGAAGCAGATGGGCCCTAGTAGATCTTGAAGTCATGGGAGTAGTTTCTGAAACAAATGAGACTTATAAAATGCAAAGGTTGTATGAAAACAAAATGCCTTTAGAATGACCCAACAATTCTGGAGGCTACATCTATTCCTTTCTTCCCTTCACAGGCCATGCAGAAGAAACAGGTACTGAATTACATATCCCAGAGTTACTGCTGACCAGTCCAGGCTTCACAATATCTCACTAAGCCTCCACTGCCCGATTGCAGGTAACAAAAGCAATGCTATAAAAGGCAAAGTTGCCAGGAGACAATCCAAACCAGCCTTTCCCATCGCGGTGAACAGTTCCCCTTTGAGAGAGTTGAATACCCAATAATTACACAAGTTAAGGGACTCACGCTTTAAGCTATCAACAGCCCAGTCATGAAACCTGACTGTCTGAGCAGTGGATGAAGCACCTGACCTCAGTGTACCTGCCTCTTATGTTCTCCCCAGGTTAGACAGTGTCATGGTAAATGAGACTAGAAGGTTTCAATATCAGCTTTACACTTGGCCTTCATTATTTGCGTATGAATTTGCAGATACATTCACTTGAATTAACTCATTGTTTCAGTCTTAGCTGAATCAGTTTAGTTACTGAGACAGTAACAAATATAATATTGATTTAGCTGCATTTTTAATCTTTGAGCAACTTAATTTATTCTTATACTGTTTTCAATAAAAACTATTAAAAGCATGGAAAGCATCACGTTTCCTAGATTGTATGATGAGCTATGAACACGTTGGCAAAGACAGCTGCAGATAGGAAATTTCTAAGGCACTTGCCTTTGCTGGCAATTAAAAATTCATTTATATCAAAGGGGAGCTATGGCCTGAATGCCACAGTCCATGCCTGCAAAAAACAATGTAGAAACATATGAGAAATAACAGAACGATAAAAATGGAGAAGAGAGTCATATAAAAACTACAGGGTGATTTAGAGTCATATAAAAACTACAGGGTGATTTAAAGAAAAAAAAAAGACTAAAAACCTGAGGACAGGCTGTTGTGAATGGGAAAATGCTGTGCATGGAGATGATCACTACTGGTGCTCCTCAGCTTTGCATTTGGGACTGTGTTTATTTAGTATTTTAATTAATAGTGTTGGTACAAAAAGGAGGAGAGCACTTATGGGAGTTCTTGATGAGAGAAGGGAGGCAAAGTCAGCATATGCTGAGGCTACATAATACACAGGAATTTTATTTGTGGATGATTTTGTTTAAGTGAATAAACAAAATGGATAAAAATCTAATAATACACAACTACTCATAATACGTAAAATAAAAAATTACTCTAAAACTGAGTACCCGTGGCCAGGGCCAGAGGGAAAACTCTTTATTAGTAAATCTGAAGCTGATCCCAAGTCACCTGTGAACCTTGGTCAGGAACATGGCAGAACAATGCTGGGAATTGGAAAGAAAGGTCAGGAGGAAGTAGAGACTGGGGAACTTATCTCCTCTAGAACTTGGGAGTGATGTTTTGCAAGGAATCATTTCCTGCACTGATGCCAGTCTGAGGGACCACTACAGCAATAGGAGGAATTGAAAGCCTGTCCTTTGGAAGGAGAGGAGAACAGTCAGCTTGTCTAAACAAAGCAGCAGACGAGAATTATTATTTGTTTTACGTACTTCAGAAGGACAAACAGACAAGTGAGGAGGAAAGGAAAAAACCACAATCCAGACTGAACAACACCTGCATCACAAATCAATGGTCAGAACCTGGCTGAAGGAAAATGAAAGCTGGAATAAGATTCTGTTAGCAAAGTAAGTTGTCCCTGAAACTTCTCTTTGAAGACTAGACCAAGCCTAGTCCATTTGCCAAAGGGGCTTGTAGTGATATGATTGCTCAGGATAGAAATGGCTTGGACTCTTGACCCAAGCCGTGCCTCTTCTCTTTATTTCCTTGGAGCTTTAACAGAGAGTGGATTTCCTCAGGGCTAGCTCGGTATCACTGCATGTTATCAGACAGAAGACAATGTGCCACTTCAAATCTGATGACACATGGCTAGAATTTCAATTATACACTGCAATTTTAGAGGGCTTTTATACTTGTTTCAAAAGTCAGGCTGCAGTTTCTTAAAATGGATTTGAGAGAGATTTGTCAGAAGTGTAATGCTTCAAAATAACTGACCACTCAGAAGTCTTTAATTTTTATCATAAGACTAACTGAATACCAAGTAGTTGGTAAGTGCAGTGAAGCATTTCTGGAATTTTGGTTTTCCCTTGAGCAGTGGAGAGCAGGACTACATTCCAGCTCATTAAATTCACCAACAGTTTAATGCAAATGCAGTATTGGTCATGGTGCCTTCCTAATATAAGACACTGAGCTGATAAACATCAATTCACCTTACAGGTGTTTGCATTTGAAGAAGAAATTAATATTTCAGTTGGCAAACCCTCCGGGGTTCTTCAGATAAAAGCTGTATAAAATGTGATCTGTCATACGATTAGTACAGCTTGAGATGGGTGCAAAACAGAGTTATGTGCCACTGGCATTTTTCCAGGTGTATCAAGTCAGCTTCCTGCACTGCAGAGTTGAAGAATTACAGGGTTACAAGTCCTCCATCATCAATCAAACTAGTTAAAAAGTTGACTTTCCATGGCAACTGCAAGAAAAATAAACTGCATGCATCTCCTGAAATAAAGAAATTTATGGGAGAGAACTGCACTGGCTAAACTCTTGTTGTTATAGATGTCTGTGCTCTGGAAACTGCACTGAGTAAACAAACCATTTTGCTGTACAACCCTCAGCAGGCTACAATAATGGGCAACAAAAACCCAAACAAAACAAAGGCACTTGCTCTATCTGTAGCTTAGGAACTTCACTGGTGGTGTAAATTCGTATTCATTCAGATAATAAAACAATTTCCCCAGGAGACAGAGAAGTCAGATGATTACCAATGTCATTACAAAGATAAAAACGTATTTTTTATCTGGAAAAATACAGTTTCAAATGGAGTTTTTGGAAAGAAGAGGAGAAAAAAGTATTTTCCTACTAGGCACAGTTTACTTGTCCAAAGTTCAGAGCCTCCTAAGCATGAAAACAGTAAAATTGCCTTTTCATGTTCCTATTGAACAGAGCAGCCAACATACACAACAAAAGCCCTCAACCTCCATTTAAACCTCAAATTATAGAAACATAATGAAGGGGCAATTTTAGTCTGTTTTCCCCTCAAGAGAATGAACTACAAAACCAGATTTTTCTTGAAACATTACTCCTGTCATTTGTCTCCTCCTTTTGTTCCACCCACAATCTGTTGAGAACTCATCCATATACTATGAATTCACAAAATAGGCAGTTTGGGAGGGAAAACACTGATGTACACACCTTAGACCAGCAGAGTGAGTCCTGATAAACAGACAAACACCACATGGAAAAGGGAAGTTGTGTCTGGAACCCACACCACATTAGACACTGTGGTCACTCACGTGAGACATTAATGCACAGGAAGGTAACATTTTTATTAATACCAGTGCTTAGAACATCTCATTATAAATTACTTTTTCAGTAAAATATTTTATTCATATATATTCTTAGGCAATTGCAAATCCCCAAACCCCGTTGTGTGATGTACAATGCACCCATAACTTCATTCCTACAGAAATAGTTTATTTGTACGAACAGAAGAGATGCCGATAAAAGGCCCCAGTGAGCTGGACCCGGGTGAGGAGCTCTAGAGGGGATATGGAAGGTCATCACACCTGCTCCTACTTGGAATGACACAGCCCACAGCTGGGAAACAACTTGGTGCACAATTCATGAAAAAGGTCAGGCCCCTAAAAGCAGGAGTCACCACAGGCAACATGGAGAATGATCACTTAGGCCAGCCAACAGTAAAGACCGACGAGTTTTATCCAAATCAAATCCAGCCCTGGTCTAACACAGCCACTCACAAACACATTTCAAACCTGAGCATCTGGATTAGGGATACGTCTGCACTGCACCACAGCCCACACTGTAAACAGCTGACCTTGTGCTGGAAGTGGAAGCAGCCAAGGGTTCCATGGACACTAATTAGTTTTATTGATGGAAAAGTGGTTCTGTCTTTTATCCCATCAAGGAGGCAGCAAATACCGACAGCCCTGAGTGAAACTGAAACCTTTCACTCCATGAAGCTTTTTCTCCCTCTGAATCATTCTCTCCAGCCTCTTTGGTATTTTTTTCTGTCCACTGGCAAATTTGTAATTTCAAGGCAAGTGCACTTCGCTGGGAAAGGTTTGAAGTCCATGGAGCCCATAAGAGACAAAGAAGTGAGATGTATCAGTGCCACGTGGGGCACTCACCACCACTGCTCTCCCTTTCAGCTTTGATACCTCCTCAAGCTCATCCTGCCATTGCCTGTGTGCACACACTGGGGTCAGGTACCTTGGAGGCCGAGCACCTCTGGGTTTATTAATCCCAAAGGGAGGTGAATATGTACCAGGGCACTGGGCAATTATTTTGAATTTCATGAAGTTCTCTCAGGAAATGAGAGGTCAACACATAATTACAATACCTTTGCCCTCCACCTGTCCTTTTGTAAGCAGTGGCTGCTCAGGAAGGCTGGTAAGTGGCTGGTTTTTATAGGCATTTACATTCTGAATGTGCCATGCAGAAAAGCAAGGTACCAGTAAAAGCTGTATTTTAGAAGTTACAGAACTTTTCCCGGTTTCCAAAAACAAAACAGCAGTTTGCAGAGGAAGCACTCTTTTGTGTTCACATTAACTTCCTGAAGTTGTGCTATGCCATCTGCTTGGAATGGAGCTCAAAGAATACTCAATGTCATTCTAAACGATGGAATTTGGGCAGATTTTATAGAAAATTCATGTTTGCTTTAAGGAAGAAACAGAAGTATAAATTCACATATGCAGAGTACAAAGCAGTCCTTAAAACCCCCTGGAAAACTCCAAATCACAAACCGGTAACTTGCCTGAGTCAGAAAATGTTATCTCTATCTCTAGAAACAACAGCAAGAGACCTGAGCACTTCAATTGATTACAAATTATTTCCTTCCTCCTCACAGAGCTCCTCCATTTGCCCATTAGCCGTGAACACGTAATTGCTTTGTTGATGGACAAACTTCCTTGGAACTCTTGAACTGGCCACTATATTGAATTTTCAGTGTCCTCTTAACAGACAGTTAAGTCCACACAATATCTGTAAATTTACTACGAATTAAGGGATTTTCTCACTTAAAACATTCTTATGAAACAGAATAAACACAAACAAGATGGGTTCTTGCTCCACTCAGCCGTTTTTCTGGTGTCCGCTCTCACGCAGCTCCTCAGTGGTTTTCCCTGCACTTTAAAAGCTGGATTTGGTTCTCGTGCTCTCCCAAGTTTGGGGACCCAAGGCTTCCAATCCCCACACTTCTTGTCTCAATTGCAATTCCTTTTTTAACTCATCCCACTGTCTGGCTGCCTTGTCTAGGAGCTGAGACCCACCAGCTGCAAAGCTGTAGACTCAGCTCTACACTCACATACCATTCAGGTTTTTCTGCCTCTAAGTAGGAGAGACAGAATATGTGGTACTTAATAGCTAGGTGGCTTTTTCCCTTGTCATATCGACATCAGTAAATAACATAGGTTTTGGACCATAAAATGTCTTAATACGTTTTCTCTCTCCTCTCAGATTTATAGGAATGGAACTGTCTGCTTAAATGGAGAGGAAAACCAAAAAGTTTAAATTATACTTGATTTTTTTTTTCACTTTTTATGCTACTTAACTAGAAGAAAACTTGTACTATTTTCCAGGAACTATTTGGGAGTAACTACATTCCATCAGGAAACTCTATTTTAAATTTTTCAAACTGCAATGAAACCAACATGAATAAAGGGATCCTGAATGCCTCAAAACCTTACTTTCCCTGCCATAAGTCAAAAACACTTTTAAGGTTTTGTGAGAAAATGATACCAGAGGGGACCTCTTTAGACATAATCTGTTTCTTACAGAAAAGCCTGAGCAGACAGTGACATTTGATGATCACTAAGGTCTTTTCCAACCTTACTGATTCTGTGATTACCAGCTGCTTTCAACAGGTATAGAATCATTAATTTTTAAGTAAAAGTGCCACCCGCTGAAGTTAAAGAAGTAATCCGAAATCTGACTGTAAAACCTTCGTGTGGCGCACAGTGGGCAGGAAAAGGCAGTGGAGGTTTGTCACTGGCCACATGACTGACCTCTGTTATAACCCAGCCTAATGGCGTTCTTACTCCTCACCATCCTGTTTCCAAGAGCCCTCACAGCAGGGACAGGAAAAGGGGCAGTGCTGCGGGATCCAAATCCATCCCAGGAAATGGCCCCGGCTGAGGGCAACGTCCTCATTAGGCCGAGCCCCTGGAAAGGCTCATCCTCCGGTTCAGAATTGTGGCTGTTCCAGCATATTTTCCAACAGTTTCCAGGGAATATTGTCAGTGCCACAGAGATGGCTCTTCCTGAGCTGAATCAGCGCTTCCAGGGCAGCCTCGTGTTTGGTGTGTAAAGCATCTGGCAAAGGTCCTGGTCAGAGGTGCTGCTTTTTCAATGGATGCACAAGGAATTTATGCCCAGAGGAAAGAATGAAAGGAATACAGGTCAGAAAAATAAAGATGAGAAGGCAGGAGAAAAAGAGAGAAGCACCACTTGAATCACAAAATGGAAGGTTAGGAACAGATTTCTAATCCGGGCCTGCACACCAACCCTCCCCCAAGGCAAATCACTTCATTCTTCTAATTTCACCTTCCTCGGTGGTGCACAGTTTGACTAACAGGCACTCTACAAACAACTTCTTGTTCCTCAGAGTACTCTGAAGCTAAAAAATGCTTGGTAAAAAAGATGGGACTGAGACATACTGAAGGAGGACAGAAAAGAGAAACTTAGAGGAATAACTGGAATACTGTGGCAAAGATTTCACATGATTGGGTTTCAGGTGCTTGGAGCTATGGTGCAGCAGTAAGAGAAAGGCTAAATCAAAGAGATTCAGAAAAATGTATCAGCAAAATCCTTCCAGCCAAAATTGTCTACGAGACACGACCACAAGGAGGTTTGTAGGTAACCTAGTCACGACCTTTTAGTCTTTATTATTCATTATAACGGGTTACTTTCCTAATCCTGATTCATTTTCAAGAACAGCAGATTAACAAGAAGGGATCACTATCAAACTGAATAATCTCCCAGCTCTAAATAATCACTGAAAAGGGAGCAGAAAAGGAGCCATAATAATTTCCATTTAATGATGTGGATAGGGAATATCCAGAAAGCTAGCACAGAAAGGTGCTGTATTTTCATAACAATTGGGGCTTTTCATCCTAAAATAAACCCAGTCAAATAAAAAAGTCATCTTATTTATTTCACCCTACAGTGTTACCCACATAGAGAATTATTTAAGATAAGGGGAAAATTATTGCTTGTCTATCTACCAAGTTAAATCAGATTAAAATACTGTATGAATTTTAAGCAGAACTGTTCCTACACACACTTATTTCAGGGGAATTTAATTCACTTAGAGAGAATTAAGCTAAAAGAACAAGACTTGCTGATTTCTCAGTGGCAGGGTCCCCAAATTAAGCTATGCATGTTTTATGGCTACTTTTCAGATTTGCTCTGGCCCTAGAAGGCACCTTTCTTTGCCAAATGTCAAACACTCAATGCTCACCTGCTCTGGCTGCTTCTACAGCTGTTAATTCAGTCCCTGCCAACTCCCACAGAGGTACAGCAAGTATTCAAGAATCCAGATTTAAATATGTGTACATGTGTGTTCATACAGACATAGAAACACGGTCTCCTGTATTTCACTAAGAAAATCCCAACACAACCTAAAATTCTAAATTCTTACAGATTTACAATATAAACATAAGAAAGAAAACTTAGCAAATATTTTACCTGACACCAAATGAAGTTTAAAAGTAAGAGATGTTAAGAGGAACAACATTGCTCGCATCATGCAAAGAAACACCTGAAGGCTGTGAAACACAAAAATATCCCGGCCAATATTCATATCTCTGCACCCATTGGCAATGGACACTGTATCTCTCAATCTAACACCAAGGTCATGTTTGCTCAATTCTCATTAGCTGCTCCTCACAACTTTTTTAAAAATCATGTTTTGTTTGTTTTTATGGAACAGTGTTAGTTCTGGAGAATTTAGAGACCTTGGCATGTTATTTTTCTGTTGCCCACAATGTAATTCAATTCTCATTCATCAGCACGCGTTTTCTTTCCTGTGAGCAGGAACAAAATCTGCCAGAGTGTAACACAACCCTCCATTTGATTCACTGGTGAGACAAGCTGGAGACAGAGGAACTGGCAATACCTCCTGTTTCTAGGTGATGCTGGAAGATCACTGCCTAGGGCTCCTAAGCGCGAAGATAAATCCCTCTGACGGGGCAGGGAAAGAGTGAACCAGGCATGAGATGCCTCCCAACTTCACTTGTCATCAAAACAAACTCAGCAAACCTTGTTTGCTCCCTCAGATTTATTAGATATTATTTACAAGATCTGTGCGCTGGTCCTGCCTGTCCTGTGATGATTTATACTCATCTGGTCCTGCAGTGCCTGGCACACACCAGTCCAGCCCAGCAGCCAGCCAGGGAAGAAAAGCCTTTCTAACCAGAGAAAACAACAGAGGCATGACAGATCATGTATTTTAAGCTGTGGCATAACAACTAACTGTAAAATACTACTGCCATGAATAATTTGAGCCCCCAAATCAAAGGAAATCTAAACCCAAAGTCAAATGGAAAGCATAATAAATAAAATCACCAAAAAAGGTAATTTTGAGCTTGAATACAACTGTACTCTGACAATACCAGTGCATGTGTGGGAATCAAAAGCAGTGACTGGCAGAGGAGTTTGTCCTTGCAAGCAGCAATGAGCTGTTTCCACCATCAGCACCCCTGACATGCTCCTGGTGACTTCCCCCAGTGCTCACTGTCGTGTCATCATCTCCCTAACCCATTAGCAGAGGAATAAGGCTGTGTCTCTCTGCCTGGGGATGACAGGCTGCTGCTGCATGTGTCACACGCCACGACAGGCTGTGCCGTGTTGGGAGCGGTGTCTCCCTGCCAGGAACTGTTCTGCACAACTTGCCAGAGATGATCCCTGAAACGTTTGCTGTGCTGGCTTGCCCACAGCTCAACACTGCTCAAGGTCAGTGTTCACAAATCAACACTGACTTCTTTGTTTTTCCTGATGCACACCATGGAAATGCATTACAGATGAATGAACAAACGTCACCGTGGTGCTTTATCCAAACAAACAAACAAACAAACATCTACCCAGTCATTTGAGAATTCAAATCTCCCCTCTTTTTCTATTTTCCTTCTGATGATGGTACCTTGTCCTACTTCTGTGATCCCTCTTTTAGGATTGATTTATGGTAGCAATTTTATTCCATCTGCATATCTGTGCAACTTCAGGACCCTGCAGATGAGCATAAGCTCATTCTAAAAATAAGGCGGCCTCACAAAAACCTGAAGGCACAGCAGAACAGCCCTGGTGAGCTCCAAGTACATCACACACAGCACAACAGGGACCCTGTGGCACACAGCAGCCCTAAACTATTTCAGGCACAGTTTTATCCTTAGCAAGCACATAAAAGATGACTCTTAGTTTTAAAATAAAGGAAATTCACCTTGGATTACGGGTAGGGACCATGTACAAAAGGAGACAGACAACAGATTTCTCCATGGGCGTTCAGTTTTCTCCTGAACTTATTCTGATTTTTCTGTGGGTTCCTGGTAACTCAGTGATTCATGACTGCTTTTAGCATTTGCACTATAACTTACTGGATCAGTACCAAGGAATGGGTACTGATATAGCTTCCTTTTAGGAAATCAGAAAAAAGATCACCCACCAGCATCCACATGGAGAACTTATGGGTTTTATATTTTGTTTTGGTTTTGGGGCATGTCCTACGGGTAAAGCACAAATAAAAATACAGACAAATTCTTAACAAATGTGTAGGTACTGATGACAAACTGAACAGAAAAGTGCTAATCTAAAAGCTACTAATACCATTTACTTTTAAAATGGAGCTGGACTGCAAACTCCATGTATAGGGTTACCTATAAGGGGAAAAGTTATTTAGAATGTAAGTGCATTCCTTGTAGAGCAAAATGGAAGTGACTCCAACCCACCACTAGTACAGCTGCCACCTGCTACAGGAGAGTGTCAAATGCCAGTGTAGAGAGCTCCTGACCCGGGTCCTGTACCAGGGATGCCACAACTACAGATGCCAAGGCTGGATGTGCAGTTCAGACACATTTTACATCAGGAATGAGTTTTTAAGAATATTTTGAAAATCTCAGGCAGAGCTGAGGCAGACAGAAGGAAGCTGTTTACAACAGCTGTCCTATAGCTAAGCAAAGAAATTCCCACTGATGCTGCCAAGTCTGCTTCTTTCATAAGTACTAGACTCACATGGTTTAAATTAATTTTTTAATTTAATTTTTAATACAGGAAAAATGTTCCTGGACTTTCACAAAACAAAGAACTGAGGAAACCCTTCACAGGACTGTACATCCACTAGCACAGCATTCACAGGCTGATTATTTTTTAAAAATTCAGGAATAAACACCATTAAAAAATTCCCTAATCTCAGAAAATTCATCAGCATAGGGTTAAGTTTCTGACCAGCTAAGGTTAAGTAAGCACCAACCAGGAAAGGGATGCAAAGCCTGAGTCTGTTTTTAATGCACTGTGCAGTCACCAGATAATGAACAGCACAAGGTTCACCTATGTGGAGAAAAGCTGCAGAACAAAGAGTGAGAACAGGGGTGACCTTGGAAAAGTTGTGCTGGCCAGTCTACTCTAACACTGATAAATGGTGATTTTACCTTTTGCCATCTCCATGCAGAACTCTCAGTGAACTTCTGAGAGAAGCCAGAGTGCTGCAAATAGCACAGCTGTGATCCCACTGCACATCCTCCCTCTTTATTTATTTATTATTAAACACCTGGATCTAAACACAGAATCACAGAGTTTAGGTTGGAAAAGATCACCAAGTCTAACTGTAAACTTACAGTGGCAAGTCCACACTAAACCATGTCTAACAGTTGTGTCTTGCTCCCCAGACACTGATTTCTGAAATACCATGAACCTCAGGGCAAAGGAAGTCATTCCTGCAACAAGGATCTGGTCATTGCACCTGGCTTAAGGAAAGAGAAAAGGGTGAAGACAGTCTGCCTTGCAAAGCCTGCATAAAGAATAATTTATTCAGCTTTCAGTCCAGACCAGTCTCTGCTGTTAGTATTTCCTCTGTTTTCAAATAATAATTTTATAAAAGGTTAAAAATGTTCCTTAAAAAAAAAAAGAAAAAAAAAAAGGCTGTGAATTGTTGTAACAGCTCTGGTAGTTTACTTCCTCTGCATCTAAACCAAAAAATTCTGTAACTGTCCTTCCTACACACCTAGAACACAGCCTTTGATTGCTCATGCAAAAAGCTGATTTATGATTATAGGAATTCTCTGATGAAATCAGTAAGTCAAATATTGTTACAAATAAAAATTCTGTGCAAGGCAGGGGACACCTGGAAGACCACCTTGGGCCTCTGCCATCATCTCTGTGGGAACAGAAGATGCCAGTATTAGATTGCAGCTACCAGATACAATTACAGGTGATGTTTCCCATCCAGTTTGGTCAGAAAAAGGACCAGCTGCACGGGAAGAAGGGGACATTCACATTAATTTGGGCAGCCCAACCTCAGACATCCAGCTGAGGTGTGTTACCACCTGAGAGATCCCATTTACAAACCTGTAGGGTCATGGTCTGTGGGTACCTCAACTTTCCTTCCTTCCTGTCCCTTTTTATTCATTCACAATTATTCCTCCAAATTTTCCTTTTCGATCACCTGAGAAAACCACAGCAAACCTTCTGGCTGTGCTCATCCCTTCCCAGCCTTCTGCCCTCCAGGGAACAGCAAAGCACTTCAGTGCTGCCCTGAGCAGGGGAAAAGGGCAAACAGGATCTGAGAAGCCTTAATGCAGCAACTGCAAAGGAAACATGGAACCAGAGAGGATTTCCCTGCCACCCCCGAACAGTGACACCAGCTGCTTCTCCTCGCAAAAGCAGAGAATGGATTTCCATTTCTGATGGACTGGGGGCTGTCAGCCACACTCCTGCTCTTGCAGAGAGGAGCAGGAGGGTTGACCTTACCCCGAGTGCCTGGGTATGAACCTCACTGACTGCATTTATAAACTGTGCCTTTGTGTCCTGTACTGACCTAAATACTGCAATGTTTGGTTTACAAACATGTCAAGGGAAAACTGTTTTTGCCCTTGCCCTACATTTCCTTTTCTCTTCCCAGTTTAGCATCTCTAATATGTTTTACTTATTCAAACTATAGAAACTGATTTTCCACAAATTTTTCTGTAACTTGTTAGGACTGTGAGTGGGCTTCAGATCATATTGTATTCACTGCCTAAATAGTCAGCATTGAATCATTTTATTCATATTAAATTAAGATTTTGCAATTAAAAAAAATGCTACTGCTTTGATTAATGTTTGTAAAGCTGCTTTTTGAAAAATAAAAATTCAGCCTGACAAGGAAAACTTTTGTTGTTACATCTTATAATCTATAAAACAGAGAAAAACTCACCTCTTCTGACATTCATTTTCATTCCACTGCCTTTTGTTCCATCAGACTATTCCCTCTGCACACCTGCTCTCTATCTCCATTTGTCTGATTAATTATCCTCACTTCTTCTCTACAGGCTTTGACAAGTTCCTCTTCCTTCTCCAGCTTCATCCCCATTTTTCACCTTGTGTCACTTAAATCTCCACCCCAGATAAAGCTGCTCCTCTCAAACTGAAATTACACAGAAACTTCCAATACACACTTTTAAATAAAGTAACAATAAATAGCAGAACATCTTGGCCATATACCAGGTTTTTGAGAATTTATAAACTGAGCAGTTTTCTGAGTAGGAGCTGGCTGAGGGTTTGGGTTTCCATGTGATACATATGCCCACGGAGAAAAAGCCATATTCAAAGAGGTCTTTATGACAGCGTTTCACATATAATTTTCCTTAGATGACACAGATTCTGAATTGATAATAATTTCTAATACAAATGCTGAGCAGCATTTTCTGTATTTGAAAGTATCACGTAGGAGCATCTCAGTTGACGTTTTCCAGCATCTTAGTTGCCTGGTAGCATATGCTGCAATTTTCAGGAATTCCACGATTATTATTCCTCTCTTGTCCTGCTTTTAGTTTGTTGAACTCTGCCGAAAATCCAGCTGTGAGACTAAAACATTCCTGTGCTTCATCACTCACATAGCTTTGAATATGGAAACTTCTGAATTTTTATTAGCAAATAACTCAAAAGCAGATATACCACCTTCACAAAATGAGTCTGAGTGTTCCTTGAGAGGTTGTAAGAGAGGCTTGAGATGGCTGAGTGCTCACAGTGCATCTGTGGTATATCTAGTTTGGTGTTCAGTTTCCTTCTCTGCCCAAAATTCATGTAACCTTTTCAAGGCTTTCATTTCCAGATGCTAAGTCCTGGAATATCTCTGAAATGAAAGTAGTCTCACTATTCCACTTCCACCATTGCACGAGACTGGTAAGAGTTTGGGAATGGCCACGGGATGGGCACTTCAGACAAAGCACAGAGAGGGTGTGTCCGCAGAGACAGAGACAGAGCAGGTATCCCTGCGTGAGGGAACACTGCTTGTCCTCTTGGTCAAAGGGGAAGATGGTAGAAGGAAAAAAATGTTGCACAGAAGCATTTACAAGCAATTGCAGAGCCTCACATTGTCACTACACAGATTTAAATAAATCTGCACTGACTAGATGCCCATTTGATTCTTTTGCCCTAGGGTTTGGGTTATGGCTCATTCTTTACATTTAACAAGGAGAATCAAATAACATATGTAGGCAAGGTGAGTTGTGGATGCCCTGACAGAAATATTTGGCTCTCCATGTCCCATCTCCAGCTATGTCTATTCCTTTAATTTTTTTCCCCTCCAAGCATGTTGTTACTGTCCATGAGTCATTTCATTAATCCGGAGGGAAGGCTAGAAAACAAGTGAATAAACACCCTGCTTCACAACCTTCTGCTGCACTGCTTACTTCTCTGCTAACGAATGAACAGCTAAAAACCAGAATTATCCTAATTGGGGACACTCAAAGGGACATTATCTCCTTTTTGTCAATAGCTGCTGCCTGGGTCTGCGATCACTACACTGCAGGATGAGATCTCTGCATGTTCCTCCCAACAGCACTCACGTAGGGAGAACAACGGCACTGGAACTTGTACAATTGTCACTGAATAATTTGGGTTGGAAAGGACCTTAGCTCCGGAAAACAGTGGAAAGGAACACACATGCAAGTCAAAAAGAAGATCACAGGGATCTTTTACCTCTCCCATTAGAAAAAGGTGTGAGAAACACAAAAGAATGGTGATGCCAGACACAGGAACTGTCTCCAGCAACACCAGGTCCGACCTGCTACATGAACTGGGCTGGAACTCCACACATGCTCCAAGTTCTGTGCACGTGGACAGGGTTCTTCATTATCAAGGACAGGGCCTGGAATGTCCTGCTCCCCCTGCAGAGCTGTCACAGTGATCCTATCTCCAGTGACATGAATAAAGACAGAAAATGAAGGACTAAATGAGAAACAAATTACTGTGGCCTCAGCCTTGCCCTCCAAATTACAGGAATTCAAGGTCTAGCTCTGCCATCACAGAAGGCTGGGCTTTACTCTCCCTTGCAGTCCTGCAGCTGAACACAGAGGGAGAGGAACTAATGCTCAGTGCAGCCTACATCTCATCCCAGCTCCCTCTGGATTCACAGAGCCGATGTACCTCCCTCAGAAGCTTGGGCAGAGTCAAACCTTAAGACTGTTATTTCAAACACCGTAAGGTGTTTAGCAAGTCCCTTTCAACTTCCAAGGATAGGAACACTGCACAGTTTCTTCACAAAACCCACAATACCCACAGATGGAATCTTAAATAACATGCAGATTACTATGAATTATTTTCAAAATAAGGCACGAAGCTAAGCCTGTTTGTGCAGTTTATCTGCTCTTTTCCTTTGTTGCTACATATGCTTGATAGTTTGGAATTTAGTCTAACATTTCTATTTCTGCACTTTGATGCACAGTTGAACATACTCGGCTCTGATCCACTTTCAAAGAGAATCTATTAATTTTATATATGGAGGGCTGATGCTCAACCCCCGAGTTAAACACACAGTCCAACGGAACATGGAATTCAACATTTGGCCATTCCCTGATGATTTCTTTTCCCGCTCCCATTGCAGAATGGGACAGCAGCTCGTGCATGTCTCCATTGTGTGAGTTGTGTATTTCCATGTTTATGACAACTGGTCACAAATGAGCTTTTGTCCCTGCCAATTGTACACAAACAGAGGAACCCACCTAAAATATGTTCCTCATCTGTGACATCAAGTGTTGGTGCCACACTGAGCTGTGTCACCTGGACTTCTCAAGACTTGCAAAGATGGGCAGACAGCCTCCAGACCTGAGACAGGATACTGCCATCTCTGTGGCTGGCAGCATTTCAGATCGAGAGTTAATATTTTATCAGGCTCCTTGATAGCTTGTGACACACAAATGAACACAAAACTGGCATTCAGCATATAAAATAGCCTTTCCTTAACTCTGTAACACTGGTTCAATGGAACATAGCTTTCTTATAATACAACTGTGGCAGAAAAACCAGAAGAAAACCCAAGTATGACAAAGAAGTGGTCATGATCTGCCAGGCACTTCCCACAAAACTGAAGCTTCCTATAGAACTGAGGTACAGACCCACAAGTAACTCCACGTCCTGTGAGCTGACCTGCCATGGCTCATCTGCATGTGCAGAATAACAAAGGCAATTCCAGCCAGGGCTCTCCCCCACTGCTCCTCTCCTCCTCTTCTCTGGACCAAGCAATGTCCAGTGGCAGATGGGAAGGAGATGATAAGAGACACAGACCCCCACAACATTAACTGGCACTGAGAACCTCACTTGGGAGATGCTGTGGGAAGGGAAAAAAGTGAACCTGACAACAAAATTTAATTACTTGAGGCTTTGTGCCAGAGTACATATCTCTACGTATGTAAATAGATGTTTATACTTGTGCATTGAAGGCATTTGGGCCACAAAACTTGAAGTACTTCTGTGTGTAGTGAACTTTAGGATATATAATTTCAAAGATGAAAGCACACAAAATCACTCAACATGGACATCATCATCACCAGCCAAACAGAAAATTAGCACGTCTTTTTTTTTTTTTTTTTAATCATTTGGCAGGATGGTATTTCTGATTAATAGAAATTTGAATTAAATTTCTCCTTTCATGTATGCAGCAGTTAATTCTAATCAAGCAAGCTCAAGGTCTTCCGTTGCCTGGATAGTACTACTAATTAGATTCTTCCACATTATTACTTCAACGTATGCACCCAGCATAGAAATATCAACTTTCTTTTTGACAAATATGAACTTCCTTTTCAAATTTTCACTGGAAATAATTTCATGGAGTTGGGAACAATATCTTCTCCAAAGGAAAACACAGAATCTCGGAAATCCTAGAAAGAAAAGTATCGAGCTTAAAAGAAATGTTTTAAAATGAATTTGCTTAGTACAGACCACCACCCTCCTGCAGGTTTCAGACAGAACTAAAGCAGCAGTTCCTATGAGACTGTCGGTTTGTTAAGGGGGCTTGATGTGTGTGTGTCTCCAGATACCACAAAAGCAGACAATATTAATAAAGACCTGATTCCAGAGCTCCTGTTATCCAGACATGTGATTGTCCCAACCTGAGCTGCCAGAAGCTCCAAGTACCAGCACCAGATGCCTTGTGACACAGCCGTGTCCTTTTGAGCTAATGATTCCCACTAGATGGTTGTTCCAGGATCCTCAAGGAACAGCTTAAAAACTGACTTTGAAGCTATCAAATGTTTTCTCGGATAATTTGTCATTCCTGCACACTGAGTGCCAGCCAAGGTTTGAGCTGGATGCAGAGAATCTATTACGAAACAAGGAGGCAGACCTAGCTGAGTCACTTCAAATCAGGAAATTCAATTCCTTCCTACTCTTCAGATTTAAAATATCCTTCAGCATAAAGCTTCTATAGGATTTTTTTTTTTTTATGTTTAGGGAAGAAACTGAAATACTGCAGTCAAGTCTGTCTAAAGGAAGTACTAATGACTTCCAAGCAGTAAAAAAAAATACGTACATCTAACTATGTAATGAAATCAAGGAGAAGAAAATCAAAGGATTTAAAAAAATAAGCAGACCACCTCACATTACTCTTTGTAGTTGAATTCCACACAAAAATGTGAAAGCCAGGAGAAAGCAGAAATACTTGCAAGTCCTTAAGTGGCTACTTCTCAGTGAGCTCGTGCACATCCAACACCAAGAGATTTGGGAATAACAGTGATATGGCCCCGGCCTTTAACACAGTGCTTTACAGAGCTGATTGGAAAAAGGCTCACATCCTGTGGGAAATAGGACTTTAAAGCAGCAGAACTTCCTAAGAAATTTGAACATGTTTATTCTGTATAAAGCTGAGAAAAAGGCAAAGTTAAAATACCCTACACAGGAGCTGCAAGTATAAAGTTCTAGTGGGATTCATTTCTTTGCCGAGGTCTCCTCTTACCCTCAGAGGGGATATTTTCCCTGTTATTACCCATTGCTTGGAACTTTTCTCCTTGTAATTTTTACAGACAATCCAGTTCCTTGTTTCCTGCCAGGTAGTGGTATTCCTTGAAAACCTTCCAATACTTGACACCAAGCAGTTCAGAAATAAAAGAAGAGGTGGAATAACTGTAACTGAACCAAAAAAGAAAAAAAATTGCATCACAGAATGTTAGCCTAGGGACAGCTAATTAGATTTTTACTCAAGACAATAGTCAAACATAGAGTACAAGAAAGAAATGGAAATACCTGAAAGGAAAAATCAAGGGTTACCTCACCTTGACAAGGTTTCTGGAAGCAGAAAGAGCTCACTCAGGCAACTTGAGGAGAGCAGAACTTAATCTGCAAAGTGTATTTGGTTTGTTATTAGTTGTTTAGAAGAAGAGAGCTATTTATTTGGTTTACTTATAGCATTTACTCAAGTTTAATTTATAAACATCAAGCTGAGCCTTGCTTTAGACTACCTCAGAAAAAACCTGGAGTCTGTATTGTGTATCTGTCTTTAGGGAAACAATTATTTCTGAATTCAGGAGCTCCTCTGGATTGGAGCAGCAGCTAATATAATATAATATAATATCCTAAGCAGAATTTCCTTCATCATTACTCAAGCAACAGGATTTTTATTTTAAAAAACCTTAGTCCTCCTCCCCCATCAGCCTTTCTCTTCTAACACTTTCCATTCTAATTTTAGCCTTTTGAGAAGTTTCTTTTCCAGATCAACCCACTCTTTTTCACATTTAAATAATTTTCAGTTTTTAAAAGAGCTCAGTTTTAGCAGGTGTTTCAGTAGCTAAGCAGTAAGAAGTCTCTTGAGAACATCTTCCATGTTTCCCAAATGGATTAGCCTGGAAGTCTGGGGAGAACAGTATTAGGCAAAGTAAGGATGCCATTAGAGTTTTAGCCCAGTTTTGAAATTAAGGGCAAAAAAATGCACTTCCCAAAAGAACCATTTAGGCTGTTAACAAATGAAGAAAGACTTGTTACACTGGCAATACCAGTCCATAACGAATGCAGGAAAATTTAACTGATAAATTTTGACACCTAAAATAGAAGAAAACAATGCAACGCCTATTTATTTCAATTATTCAGCTTACTGTGACCCCAGGGCCAATGGGTTTGCAACCACAGACCAAATCAGAACATTTCACTGGCTAACAGTGGGAAAGGCCCCAGGATGGTGTTGAAGAAGCAGAGACTTCTCCAGTAACTTGGAGCTGCAACCCTACACAGCTTAAACTTGTTTATTATCAGGTCTGGGAGCTGAACTAAAGAAAGGTAAAGATACCTCTGTACTAACCTTCAAGTACTTCCTCAGATAAAAGGCAGCCTGGCCCTTTCTGTTACCTCCAGCTTCAAATGAAAGATACATTTTTTTTCTCCTCTTTGCCTCCTAGAAACTAAAACCACTGCAATGCATTCCAGCAAGTGCTTCTTTTTGTGGTCCCACATAGCAGGAGGAAATCCACAAACAATGATGCCTCTGTGCCTTCATGCAGTTAGAGCAGACCTGGGGACCTTGGCATCTGGCAGATTCATGAGGCAGGAAATTTTGAAAGAAATTTAATTCTAGGCATCATTTACAGATTTACCAGAATAGATGCTCATCTACAGTCACAGGGTTATCTTCCACATTTCCCCAGAGTGCAGGAACATCCTCTCTCTCCAGTGGTAAAACGGACTAATAAAGAGCTGAATGCATCTTGCTATGTCTGTACAGAGGTAGCACCTCCAGTAAAAACATAAATTGGAGTAGAATACAAGAGCACACATTTCTTAGCTTATTCTTCAACATCATCTCCCATTTCTGCTCCTTTTGCTCTCTTTAATTCTTCTAATGACACAGAGTGAGAAAAAATAATCCCAGTTTAGAGCTGAACTTAATACACAGAAAGAATTTTCTTACCCTGTTTGAAGATTTCAGGGAAACATTTCTTCAGCAAATGTTATTACCTAGGATTGCTCTAACCTCGATTTTCCACATATGAGATACATTTAAGTATGTACCTGAAGTGAACTTGCCTGTTAGCTTGCAGGAATTTTTGACAATATTTTATTGATGTTTTTGCTTCCTGGTCTTCAACATTTTTAGGCTCTCTAAAAGAGAACAAATTATGCTCACTCCCAGCTATGCCAGCTCCACTATCAGAACAGTTGGGTGAAGAGGGGAAATACTGGAAGGTATAAGAAAGAGAAGTCTGGTATTTCCACAAAATACTTCACAAAATGCGTACTTTTGGAAAAAAGAGTCCTCCTGCATGTTAATTCATTCCCTGCTTGCCCCCCCTCCCTTTGTCCCTGTGACATGTCAGTGAGTGTGAAAGGGCACTGGGGAATGAGCTGGGGCACATCCTGAAGGATTGTTTCCCTGCTGTCAAGCACAGCTGAGCTGGCTCCATCCTTAGGCTGAGCACCAGAACACATCAGAGCAGCTGGGCACAGATTAACATTTCTGCCCTGCTTCTACCACAGGTTTAAAACAGTGCCCTGTGCTCATGATTTCGTGGAAGTAATTAAAACCTTCGGTGCTCTCCTCCTCACTAAATCTTCCTTTTCTCAAAAGCACCTTTGCCTAAACATGGGCCAACTAAAGTGTGAAAAGAGGACAGGAAAATTAGATCAAACTGAGTATGTAGCATTCTCATTATCCCTCATGTCAGACAAGTCAGAAGCACTTACGTAATTGGGCCTCCAGACTCAAGGCAGTGAAGTGTTAAGACAGAAAAGCAATCCCAGGACTGCATGCTGGGTTTTGACAAATAGAAAAACACAGAATTAGGCCAAGAGCTTACCATTAACATGAGTTTTTAATTGTACCATGTCAAGAACAGGCTCATCATGTGGCACATGTGGTCAGAGAGGAGAGAAAGCGTGTAGTGCAAGAAATGGGAAAGTGATGGAGGGAATTTTCTCTGGGCTCGCGCACACTTGCATGGATCAGAGCAAGGGCACTGGTGAGTGAACGTGCAAGAACCATGTGTGAGGAGCACAGTGCAGAGAAACACAAGGGGAGGCAGCGGCCCATGAGCAATCGCTGTGAAAAGGAATGGGGGTGGGGAATTGTGGCACAGTCCTTTTTTTAGCTTCTGCTGAAAAAAAATAAATAGACCTTTTAATCTGTGTTCTCCTTGAAGCCTTCTCTATTGACCATTCATTTCTTCTTTCCCTTCCCGGCTCTTTACCTCCTCTATATGGCTGATGAATATGCAAATGCATAATCAGTTCTATAATAGCCTATCCTTTCTAAAAACAGGCCATAAATTTGGATCCTAAGCAGCAGATTCTAAAAAGCCTATTATACGATATGGCTGGGGGAAGAGGCAAGACCCAAACACCACCACTCGTTCTTTAGAACGCGTGTGAAAGCAGCCGGAAGGCGGGTCCTTCCCAGAGCCGAGCTGGCAGCCGGGGAGGAAACACCTTCCACAGAGCCACACGCGGGTCCCAGCGCAGCCTCCGGCAGGAGCTGTTGGGAGCACCGACGGCAGCCCCGGGAGCCGGGAGCAATCCGGGAGCTCTCCGGTGGGGCGGGCGGCAGGTGGCGCGGCGGGGCCGGGGTCTGGAGCAGAGCCGCGTCCATAGGGCGGGCTGTACATCCCTACATCCCTACACAGGCACTCATGTCCATAAGGCAGGCTGTACATACCCACACCCGTGTCCATAGGGCAGACTGTACATACCCACACCCGTGTCCATAGGGTGGGCTGTACATCCCTACACTCGTGTCCCTAGGGTGGGCTGTACATCCCTACACCCGTGTCCATAGGGCGGGCTGTACATCCCTACATTCCCACACAGGCCCCCGTGTTTGCACCCCAAACCCGGTCCCAGGCAGCACCAGCTGATGCAGAGCCAGTTCAAATACAAGTGGAGCTCTCCCACCCTGCTCCCATTGCAGTGCCCACTACTGAGGGTCCAAACATCTCAGGGTAGCTCCCAGGAGTCTCCTCCTTCCCTCTGTACATTAAGCACAAACACATCTATACAATACTTGCACACACTTCCATGTCTGCCATTTTGAGGCCCTCCTCTGTTCCTGCTGGGCTTCACTGTGTTCCTGGATGCTGCTGCTGTGAGGTAGAAGGTAAGAACTGTTAGTCCAGGGTTAAAGACATGTCCTGCCACACAGGGACAGAAAGCTGAAGGTGCTGTGCCAAGTGCTTCACAGTTCATCGCTCCAGCTTCTGACCTGCAGTGCAGTACAGAAGAACCCGAGAGGAATGACTCAGGCCCAGCTACATTTTAAGTTCCCCATGGAAAACTACCCAGGAACAGACACACATCTTGGAGCTCCAGACTGAACTGACAGGCAAAAAGGTACCAGCTGGAAAGTGAGAGCTCCTGTTCAAACCTTGGGCAAGGCAGAAGCAAAAGGGTGAGTTACAACACTGTCAGTGGCACTTTCCCCACGGCAGCCAGGGCACCACCAAGTTGCCCTTGGAGCATCCATCACTCTGATGGGGCACACAGATGGGAAGTAAGCAGTGGTGTATACAACTCCCTCAAAAAATTTGGATAAAGGGACAGAAACTTAGACCTGGCTCTAATCCCAACTGCAGCACCCTGACACATTCACAACTGTTCATTCGTTGTATTTGTTTGCAGGTAGTAAATAATTGTTGTGTAGTTCATAGGAGTAATACGACAAAGCAAATACATACAGGACATGCTATGATCATAGAAATACCTAGACAAACATGAAATAATTTTAAAATACATCTTTCCAGAGATTGGTATTTAAAACCAAACCCTTGTATAACCTGCTTAGAGTGCTTTGAATGTGGACATCATGGAACACTTTCCTTCTCCCCTTTCCCACCTTCAACACAAATGTAATTCACAAAGCAATGCAAACTCTGCAACACCTCAACAAAAACAGTGATGACAGGAGAAAGGAATGTTAGAAACCGATTTTAATAAATCATGTTACAAAACCCTAGGACCAGTTCACAAAGAAGATGGAGGTCTCATCCAACACTCTGAACATGGGGACTGGGCTCCCCAGACAAGGTCCAAAGGCTCAAGCTGAGCTTTGCTGTGTGTCACTCATTTGACATCTCAGATCCACTCTGAAGCCTTGTTTACCTTTTTGTCTTTTAACACTTTTCCAAGCCTATTAACATACGAATACTCTTTATGCCTACCACAAAGTTGTATTTGCCTGCATCACTGGAAGCACATAATTTACATTCTAGATTCTGATAATAGTTTCACAAATATTTGCTTCACCTCAACTGAAAAAACCCCAAATCCAAAATACAGCGAGAGGAAATGCTTTGATCAAAAAATAAAACATAACCAGCAAACCAAGGCCAGATTCCCATAAAAAAGAAAATTAAAACAGGAAAAACCAACAGGTGAATGTACTTGTTGATAATCTTCCCTTAAGCAATGAAAACCTTTGGATCCTGAAGCACCACCAAAACACTGCAAATAAAGTTGCATCCTCTCCCATTTTGACCCCAGGAAATAAACCAACCCCAGCACCCCAAAATTTGCTGTGATCAGCACATCTTAGGCACAGGATCTGGAGATAATTACCAGAAGTGATGTTGGCAGACAGCAGGGCCCATTCAGAGAACATGCATTTGCCATTTCTTCCTAAAGTCTCTCTTCTAGAGCAGTCTCTTGCATACAATTGCACGTCCAGAGGCACATCCTGGAAGTTGTGGATCCAAGAGAAACAGCAATACTCTCTGCAGGAAACTTTCAACTGCTTAAATCCCTATCAAAACTTTTCACATAAAGCACCAGTTAATCTCACAACATTACAAGAGGGGGGTTTAACTGTGGCAAAGACACAACATGGTGGTCACAGTTCAGAAACCTTACGTGTTTTCAAATGCAAATCCATGACAAACTCAAACCTTCACATGAGTTACATGGAGACTTTATGAAAAGGGAAATGTATGGATCCTTTTTCCTGTAACAAGAGTAACTGTTTAGTGTTTAGGTGATACATATTCTGTAACTACAGGAGGTAAGTTTGGAAATACATGCCTATTACCAATTCTACTAAATTATGTACTACTAAAACACTCCTAGCGGAACACTTGGCATTTTCCTACTCCCGAGTTTAGATCAGCAGAAGTCACTCTCGTAGATGGCTGCTAAAGCTTCAGTGCAAGTGTTTGCTGAGATTGCCTCCTGTTCTCTCCTCTTGTCCCACACAGTTAAAGCCAACCCAAAAACCCGTAACATTCCTGGCATTACTGTACCTTCCCTAGCAATACGCAGCAGAATCGTGTCATATACTTTCGTCTTCAAAAGCAAAGCCCTGATGCAAGTTATAAAAGCAATCTTTCACTGCTCCCTCTTTGCAGGATGGCTTCTTCATGAACTCGTTGCCTTTGTGGTATGGACTGAGGTGATCATCTGATTTTGAGTTGCTCTCTGTAACTTTTACCCTCCACCCACAGGTCCTTGGCTTCTGTCCTCACTGGTTATTGCACCCCGGGGCCACAGAAGAGCTGCTCGCCTGCTTCTGCTTCTTGCGGCGCTTGTTCAGGAGGCGGTTGTTGGATGTTTTCAAGTCTTTGATTTTCACCTGATCATAGTCCACCCTCATGGTAGCCAAAGCACTGGTCATCTCCTCCTGAAACCAAGGAAGCAATTTACGTATTGAAGCCCCTGAGGCAGTGAGGGCACAGCCACCCCACACTTACCCCTCACAAAAAGAGCCCCCGTCACACCACCACACCACAGCTGAGCCCTTCCTGCTGTACTGCACTATGACTGAAGGCTTCGTTCTACTCATGGGCTCATTCACATGTGCCTTTCACATGTGAGCACACAGGACCACACTCTGCTGGCCTAAATTCCACCCTGTCCCTATGCTCAGCATTCCGTACTGGCTGGCTCTGGGCCCCCTCAGCAGGCCTGGGGCTCTGTCAGGGGAGGTTAAGGTTGGACATCAGGAAAAGCTTTTTCACCCAGAGGGTGCTCAGGCACTGCAACAGGCTCCCCTGGGAAGTGGTCACAGCACTAAATCTGTCTGAGTTCAAGAAGCTCAGACAACACTCTCAGGCCCACGGTGGGATTGTTGGGGTGTCCTGTGCGGGGCTAAGTGTTGGACTCAGTGATCCTGATGGGGCCCTTCCAACTCAGCATATTCTATGATTATATGAAAAATCCCCCAAGTAAATGAATGTCTAAGCATTTAGTTCGGGAAAGGAAAAACAATTAAACATATGGGATTGTCAGCAGCTCAAGGGAATACCTTTGGGACCTATACAAGAAGTTGTCAGAAACATGGAAAAGAAAGCCAAGTGAAAGCATCTATTAGATCTTTGACTCGGGAGGCAAACATTGCCTAGGTGCTAGGAAATTTTGTCATTACATGGCTCAACAGCTGAGACTACACATCAGTGATTTAAATAAAATCAGTAATCAATAAAATGCACTACAGGAATGTTCCAATTGTCAAAATGCCAAGTATTGTAAATGCAGAAAATTCAGAATTAATTGTAAAAGCATGCCAACCTGATAAAGGCCAGCAGGAAAGAGTTAAGACTTTTAGTCTGCCCTACAGTTTCACTTTGCAGGAAGCATTCAACTGTCACCAGTACAACAGTAGGTGAGGCACCTGGTTAGATTAAGGAAAAGACAGACAATTTTTTTATTCTCTCTTCTTCCCCCCGCCCAATGTCATAACAAGACAAAGTTAAAGTTATTTAATGTTGCTTTACAATGCAAGAACGGAGCATAAACCCAGAATGCAGCTCAGCCCTCCCACTCTGCCCTCCTGTATTTTCATCACATTCTTCATTCCACTGTAATGAACTTCAAGCTCCCTCATCACTCTCTCCCTCCTTCATGGTTACAGGCAGTGGCTCAGCAGGCAGCATCATTAATGCCTCTGATGATAAGCACCAACTCTGTTGATGTTTGGTGCACCTGTAAGGCTGCCACATGAAGCTCAGATAGCATCCTTTTTTTTTTATTTTTTAAACAGTTATCATATACACTACTGTTCTAACCAAGACTGTTTATGCTTCCCTTGTTTGACATAATTGTATTCAAAATAGCCACAGTTTCCAAGGAAATGTGCATATGCAGAGAAGGCAGCTCATCTCATCTCTCATCAGTCTTAACTTAAATTTGAACCAGGATTGACTCACTTTAACTTCATCCCAGTGGTCTTTATCCTCTTGCAGGACCCGTGCAGTATGAAGAGGAGTTGGTGGCACTGACATTGATCTCTGAGAAAAGGGAAAAATACCAAAATAAGTTTTGAAAAATAATGTTTGGGAAGTGATTGCTTGCTCTTCGATGTGTAGAAAACTTGATCCAATGCCCTCCAATGGCCCTCATTATTCCTGCTTCCAGTCATTCCACAAGTGAACTCGTGTGTGGTAGAAAAGGACTGCAGTCCCCACACAACAGGTTTTTAAAGAACATGCAATTCCTTGCCTGATGAGTTTTGAGACACCTCCTTCTTTGGGCTTCAAACACTTAAAGCTGGAGAGATCTATTCTGAACAGTGCCCACATTTGCATTTGGTTAAAAAAGACCTCTAAACATTGTCTAGGGTCTGTTCCAGTTCTTTGCAACCTCAGTTTCTCAGCTGCCACAACTGTAAGTGATGACATCACTCTACTTTCAGGATGTCATCCAGGTACGATTCATTTGATTCAAGGACTCTCAGATCTTGCAGCAGGCATTCCAGGAATGGGCACTATTAGCCTCAGCTCTGCTCCTGCCCCATCTCCTGAGGATCAGCATAGACAGAAAAAGGGCATTCTACAGTACAAGTGATTCATTTTCCTGGCTGATGATTTTTTGGGGCAGCAAGAACAAGAGTGGTGTGTTTTTAGGCACCAATGTGAGAAGTATAATCTACTATTTTGAGGGACACCTAGAGAACAGAGACAATATTGAACTCAGCCTGGTAACTCCTAGGATCCTTGTCTCTTATTTGAAATAACCAATATTATTAGAGTATTATCTATTTTTTTCTCAAAAATATTTCTTAAGGAGAAGTGAATTCAACCAAGTCACAGAATGAAACCTGAACTGGGACCATGAATAGCTCTGTGTGCCACCCTACCTGGCAATCTCTCCCAGGGCAATAACCTGAGACCTTTGCTCCTCCCTCAGGCATTTCCAAACTCTGCCAAGAATGAGAATTCCCACTAAGCACAGGACTGTGTTCACACTAACAAAGCTATGCACAATGGTGCCTGAGACCACTAATAATAGCTCTTGTTAAATCCTGCACTGATGAAGTAAGCACATACAGTTTATTTTTATATTTTAAAGAGAGTAACACATGCATATGCTGCAGAGTCAACAGTGACTGCCTGCTCACAGAACACAGAGACATATTTGGCTGTTGCTTCCAAGGACACCATTGTGGGTGTCTCTCCTTGTGTGTCCTCTGGTAACATGGAGAAGAATTGTGGTTCTACAGCCAGAAGACACCCTGTGGAGGGCACGGGAGGTTAATTAAGGTATCCACAGTAATAATAGTCCTTCTCTCGCTGTGCTATGTGGAGCTACATGTAAGTTCTGTGCATAAGAATTAATTCATTGTGTAAAAAGAGATAAAAACTCACATTAATCCAAGGGTGATTCATGAACTGAGAAACTGTCATCCTCTCTGTGGGGTCAGTCTTCAGTAAGTGGCGAATCAGTTGTTTGGCTGAAAAACAGGACCAACATGGAATGTTCTAGTCTCAAATGTGCTCCCAAATAACCTTGAGGACACAGAGACCTGCTGAGTGAAGAAATCTACTTTTGCAGAGCTCGAAACACCTACCTAATGCTGTCACGGTGTTAAGAAGCCATGTGCAGTGTGGCAGGTTACTATGTTTAAAGAGGCAGAACAGGAAAACACCCAAAGCAAGAGGTAAGAAGGAAAGAAATGGACTGGGGATTCCAGCTATGCTCTCTGCATCACCAAAGCAACTGTTTTGAGAGGGAGAACTTGGGGAAAAGAGAAACAGAGGAACAGAAAGCTGCGAAGCTCCTTGTCTGAAAACAAACTAGATGATCTTAATAGGATCAAAGGGCCCCCATCATCATTCATGCAAGAACACAGAGACTCTACACATTTTCCAAGTGCACATTCTCTCAACCAAGCTCCTCTGGCATGTTAATAGCTGCTGAAATGTGAACAAGACCAAAAGCAGAGAAAACAGAAACTCATAAGTAAAACATTGCCATTAATAATGTTCAGCAGGTTGTGCTGCACACCCAGCCAGGAGACCCAGAGAGGGGTGAAAATGTCACAGATCTCAGCCTTATCCAATGATGATTTGTCATTGCTAAACACTAAGAGACAACAGCAATATAAAGGGCTTGCTAGGAATAAACAGATGGACCCAGAAGTTGCTAACATGCTAATATGAAGGGTAGTTCAGAATTCCATCTTATGAGACTGCCAGGATAAGAGGGAACAAAAAAAAAAATCCACTTTCAGGACACTGGTTTGAGGCCAACAGCTTTTGAGCAATGACTTATACACAAAATAAACTGTTGGCCTTTATTTAAGTGGTGGCTGGCAAATTCTCACATCCCAGAAAGATACCAGGAAAACTTGCCATCCCTGCTGGCTGCATCACCAAGGAGGGCAAAGACTGAATGAGTTCTTAAGACAATTTGCCTTTCTTCCCACTCCGCCTGCATTGCTGCTGTCCTGGCTGTCTCCTTTCTCAGGATTAAGGACTTCTCTTTCCAGAGGGTCTAGTCTTGGCATTCACTAACATTAGCTGGACTTTGAAAGCAAGTTTTCAGTAATTATTTACTTTTTCTAGTGCTGAGGTTGCTGGCTGGTATCTGAGTTTCCTCCCTCTTTCCAGTCCTTCCCTGTATAATCTTACAAAAAATTAACTTAAATTGCAAAGGAAAGGGAAACAAAAGCTGAGACAAGTTTGTAGAAATAGTCTCTTTATAAGCACTGCCTCACATGCTCAGCAGCACAGTGAGCATCGTTACCTTCCTCTGAGACTTCAGCCCACTCTGGATTGGGAAACCCATATTGCCCCATCCGAATCCTTCTCTTCATCCCTGGAGAAATGGCTTGACCAGTGTTTGAGTAGAACGGAGGGAACCCACACAGGCTGTAAGAGTGGACAAAAGCATTTCTGTAACTAGCAAAGTCCTTTCATCTCTTAAAAAGTCCCATTCAAGCTTATATTCTATTGCAGGCTGCACGATGCTCGTAACTAATTACTTGTAAGTGCAGATCTAACAAGGTATTTCCTCTACTCAAGCCTCTTCCCAGCTACTTACAGAATGTATGTGATGACACCCAATGACCACATGTCACATGATTTGTCATACTTCTCAGGACCAAGGACTTCTGGGGCTGGAGAAGATAAAAACCAGAAATCAACAAAGTACCAGATATTTCATCTCCATCACCCTTTAAGTAGCGGCACATTCCAACAACAAATACCAGAGGCTTTAAAAAAATGCAACTCCTCTGTAGGAATTGGGTAGTATTTTCCATTGGCAAGTTCCTAAAAGCATCTCAAGTAGCTTTAAAAAGAAGGAACGGAGGTGGCAAAACGTCCTACTCCTCACCTTGGTGTCTCTCTGCTCAAGAGGGAACTGAGATTACCAAAAAGCAGAAGGAGCTACAGCTAAATGTGTACAGGGAGACACTGCACTGGAAGAGGCAGGAGCATATGTTGCAGAAATCAGAACAGGAAGGCCCTACTTGAGCTGTGATAAAATTCTGAACGATACCTACGTGGTCTCTTTAGCTCCAGCACCTACAGGGCACATTATTTTTCTCTGGCCTCCAGAGCACTGTATTTTTTCCGTAAGTAAAAAATTAAAGATGGATAGATACATTTAGAGGGGATGTTTTTTCTCCCTGGGGCAAGTAAACTTGCAGGGAGCTGGATTTTGTAAGGAAAATTATTCACTAACCATATGAGCAATCATGCTGGTTTATAAAAAGGTGTTGAGAAGGGAAATGTCAGCTTGTTTATACAAATATAAAGGCATAAAAACATATATGTGGAAACTCCTTAACATTTTATCACTAAACCCAGTTTAAAAAAAGTCTAAGAGAGGGCACAGAAAAACAATATTGCTAGTTTAACTACCTGCTAAGAGTGAATAACAGTGTCTCTTCAAACATAAAAAAAAAAAAAACTATTAAAATTTTCATCAGAGAAGTAATTTTTTAAAAAAATTAAGTCCTTCTTCCACCAAAGAAATTCCAAGCCTGGACTGCCTCAGCCATACCATATGATGGATGACTGTTGACTCAAGGCTCTGAAATAAGTGCATAAAGGCTGCTCTGCTGTGGCATTCATTACACTGTGCTCTGTCTTTGGACAAAATGCGGGGAAAATTCATCTGTGATTAAGTCACGTTGGTCTTTTATTACTAATTACTCCATTTTCCAGCTTAAGGAAGTCTTACAGCTCAGGCAATACTCTGTCTGTTCCCTTTTATTGCATTAGTTAAGTCGAGGGAAGTTTTGCAAGAAAACACCCAAATAATCATGAAATTCAGTTCAAATTATGGCTTTTATTGCACCATTCAGAGGCACCACCACAATTACCTCAAGTGTAATCAGAAGAAATATTTCCTCTCTCCCTGATCCTCATTTGCATCTCCTGTTAAGGGTGTTTCCTTTACAACCAAGAATGAAAGCAGCAGCACTGAAGTGTACTGGAACCAGACTGGGGTTGGGTTGGGTCCCAGTTTGAATCCTGCAGGCTGACACTTGGCATTACACCCACAACAGAACATTTCCCACCCATTCCTACAGACCACATCCCCTCTGTGAGGGGAGGGATGACAGCCTGGAACATGGAACAAGTGCATCTCAGATAACTTACCCACATAGTAAGGGGTGTAACAGGGGGTCTGCAGCGCATTTACAACACTGGTTTCTTTGGCAAAGCCGAAGTCTGTGAGTTTGAGCACAGGATCTTTGTCTTTAGACGTGTAAAGCAAGTTCTCAGGCTGAAAGGCCACCAAGAGAAAGGATAAGCTGGACAATGACGAGATGCCTCTAATGAGCTGACAGGTCAAACCATTCCTACTTGCCTGGGCCACCACCACCATTTGGGTCTCCTCACCTCCACCACATCCAAGCCAAAGCACACACAAGTTTCCTCCCCAGCAAACCACAAGAGACTCTCTCATGCCAACAGACATCAAATCTGAACCTCTCTCAGTTCCCTGCACTTCCTGAGACTGATCTGTCTGATGCCAGATCTGATCTCACAGCACACTGTGCCACCCCATCCCATCCCTGTAGTGCTGTGCTGGATATGCCAGGGTGCAGGGAGCTTGGCTTTGCTTATGCCGTACACTTTACAGAATGAAAATAAAATACAGTACTACAAACTCTTGCAAATCCCTACAATGAGATCTGTGTTCAAACTTCTGCTAAGTAAAGTGCTCCACATGGCAGTAACTGAGCTCCTTCTGTTTTCCCAAATATCCACATCTATTATTGAAGTGAGTTAGATGTGTAGAATCTGTATTATTCCTCCCATATATGCAGTTTCTCCTGTCTCTGAAGGAGGTTTTGATGTTTTGTATTGTTGGGGGTTTTGGCTTGTTTTGTGGGTTTGGGTTTTTTATTTTTTTAGGCAAGTATGATACTGAAAAAAACTAATAACTGGCAAAGGCTGCACACAGAGGCATCTAGAATAAGTTCACTTCAAGCAGTGCTATTTTCTTGTTAATTAACTGGTTTGCAATGGGTAGTACCACTTTAACCAAGCACCTGACTATCATGAAATCCTTCTGCATTCCCTACACAAGGGGAAGACATTAGCACACATGAATATTCCATCCTTGGACTACTTGCAAACTAGTGAACAAATCCCTTCTCAGCACTTGCAGAGGCACAGGAACACTTTGACCATTTGTTTGCTCTCCCAGTTCTGTTTGAGCCATCACTGCCCATTTATTTCTGTGCCATCAGAGCTGTTCCCCTGCCCACACAGCTCCAGGCCTCACCTTGACGTCTCTGTGTGCGATGTTCATTGAGTGCAGGTACTGGATGGCTGTTCCGATGTCTCTCATTATTTCAGAGGCCTCTAGAAATACAATTTTAGAGAAAGGTCACATTAACATTCCCACATTAACTCGGGGACATGCTTGGGAATGCTTATGGCTCACAAACAGCTTGCTGGAATACAGGGCAAGCGTCAAGACTAGAAACCCTAAAATTAGCCCTAACAGCTGTGTTTTGGTTTTGCAGACAACCATACCCCCGATTCCCGGGCTCCTCAGCCCTCCTCCTGAGCAGCCACTGCAGCCCTACAGCTCAGAATCCTTCTTTTTAGGAGCTTCTACATTTGTGCCTTAATTTGCTCACCAAAAAAAACCAGCAACAGCACAGCAGGTACACAAGCAACAATGGTTGAGAAAGCAGCCCCAGCCAGGACATATCCCTGATATGACACATCCCAGGACATGTCCTTTCAGCTTCTAGCTCAGGGGCAGGGGGAGGATCTAACAGATTTTCTAAAAATAGAGCAACATAACAATATATGTAGTAATTTTAGGATAGGTCACATCTTCCTTCCTCAGTGTCTTCAGAAGTTTTTCCTCAGGAGAAACTAAATCAACAGTTCTATTCTACAAAGCCTCCAATACCACCTTTGAAATGGTAAGTTTCTAAATTTTAACACAACCCCAGCGGGAAATTGTAGTGGTGGTGAGCTGCCTTGGAACAGCAGTGCCCCGGGAGACTGGAAGGGTTCAGTTACACAGAGAGAAGGGTTCAGAGCAGGGAGGAATGACAGCACTTCACCACATCTCCACTGACAGGGAAACAACAGAAACTTCATCCTGATCCTCTGGTTTCTGCATGGGCAGAACCCATGACCAGTGGTGAGAGAGAAAGTAGAAATCTTGTACTGTTACCTGGAATCCTTTTTCATGTGGCTTGAGACTGAAACTACACAATCTCTGTCAAGGACAATCAGGAGGCAGAAACACTCCTGTTCTTTGGGGAAAACCCTGCACAACCTCCTCCTTCCTGGCCCAGGCCAAAAAACCTGGTCCTAATGGGAAGATGTGGCTACATAAACAGGCAGTGAACCTGGGGAATCCAGTGGAACAGGGGTCATTTATCTGAGGAAAGAATGAAGGTGTTTCATTGTTTAACACTCCCAGGTGATTTCTGAGTAAGTATTTACAATGTTATACAATGCTATATCATGTAGGAAAATAATGTTTTTAGTACAGTGCAGTTGCTAATGTTTATGGAACCAGTTTTCCCCCTGGAATTTTGTATTTTAGAGAGGAACAAATAAAGTTCCTAAAAATGCTTGTTTTCCTTACACAAGTCTCTCATAGGACTTAAAGGATTCAGCCCAGGCTAGAAAACACAGGACTAAAAACCAGATTGGCCTCTATACCAGACTTAGGGAGGAACAAAAAGTCACAGTAATTTAAAAGCTCAGGTGTGTATTTTCTTCTTCTAATAGTTTTGTCAGGACCCCAGTTACAAACACTAACATTTTCACTCCTGAGCAGAAACAAGCTCTTATCTGTTGTGAGAGATAGGGAGAGCCACAGCCAAGCACACCTGTGGTACTCTGCAAATAATAAATAGCTGAGACAATAAAAATGGCAGAACTACTCTATTACAAGCTCTGTCCCTGCCTCATGGCAGGTCTTTAGACTTGCACAAAGTCCCTGCTATAGACAAGCAGGTTTGTTTACAGTGGGGCTAATAACTCTTCCTTTCAAGTAGTGCTTTGAAACCCTTGAATAGGAAATGTTTCATCAAGTGTGATTTGCTCATTATACTCTTGGCCTAACAGTCTCGCTGTGCACAGGGATGCTGCTTGAGCGACAGCCAGAGAGAAATCCCAGCAGGAGCTGCACTCATCATGTCAGAGGTGGTCTGGCAGGAGACCAGGGAGCAGAGTCAGAGGCTGTAGTGGTTCAGGAATGAAGGAGCTGAGCAGATTTGTTGGAAGAATTTTTCTCTAAACCTTCCACATTGTGCCTGAACTTGGTCAATTCTCCTGATTTTCAAGACCTTTAAAAAACAGCTTTTTAATATAGAGTTGGATAGAGAATAATAACAAAAATAACCATCAAAAAATCAAATCTAAGGAAAATTCCTGTAACAGGAATTAAGCAAGGGGACAGACAAAGGGAGAAGCAACCTTTCACAAACTTTAAAATTAAACTTGTGATGTTTTACCTCTCTCAGTGAAAGCTTGATCTCCTCTCTCCTGGATCCTGCTGAACAGCTCTCCTCCCTCCATGCTGAAACAAAGAACACAACCCCCTCCAGCTTACACGAGCAGAAAAGACAAAATGAACACCTGACTGTGCATCCACAAAATCACACAGACCCACAGCAGGAACAGATAACAAAGATTCCAGGCTGTCTCCTATGCCAATGCTTTCCAAACATCACACTCACTTGAATCAATGCAGAAGCCATTCTGGTATGGAACAAACAGAAACCAAACCAAACCAAACTGAGAGCTTTGATGCTTTCAGTTTAATGCATCCTGTCACAGGGAACAGAACACACATAGCTGGGAAATCAGATACTCTGGCACTGGGAGGCTGCAATAGTCTTGTTTTATGTAAGGGTTGGAGATGAAGAAAAAGAACAAAGCAAAGACACCTGAAAGGATTATTAATTTGGCCTCAGAGAAGAAGACAAGAACTGTGGTGTTACAGATCAAGGAGAGGTCAACTGTCAAAGAGTACAAGGAAAATTTATTTTTGGTTCCTCATTCTTCCATCACACAAGATGGCTGCAGCAGCTGTACATTTCCTGATCAGTTCCATAAAGACAATAAAAGATTTGCTCCACAAACTGAAGTGGTGCTGCTGAGAAATCCCCCCCAAAACTCCCACCTAAGCCAACACATTCTCCCACTCCCTGCACCCCTCAAGTAGCAGCGTCTGGTGGGGCCTGCTGCTGGTCCATACCATTCCATGACAATGAGGAGGCATCTCTTTCCGTGATGTATATTCTCATAAACATCCAGGACATGGACGATGTGAGGACACCCCGACGCTCGCCAGTGATACTCCACTTCCTGACGGGCTTTGGGGCTGTCATACAGGAGCTGAGAAGACACAGGGGAGAGCGAAGTCAGTGAGGCAGCAGTTTGTTATGAATTGGCACCTCCGTGCAATGGAGCTCACACATGAACTTGAGATGGGCAAAGGCAACTCTTAGCACCTTTTCCAGACAAAGGGTGCACATCCTTCCATCACAAATATTCACCTTCTCTGGGCTGTCCAACTTTCTAGATTGTGGAATACAGAAACAACCAGTCCCTTGGAACTGGGAGGACCTTGAGTGGCAGTGAGGAGACATTCTGAATCTAAAATGGAGATATATTTATCTTATCCACTTCTGGATGGGAAACAGTAATTCCTTTTCTTCTTCTCTGCAGTACTTCATAGAATCACAAAGGCCAGAAGAGACCTTTAGGTTCATCAGTACAACCATCAACCCAGCATTACCACTGTAATCCCCAAACCATTAAAACATACCATTCAGTGCCACATCCAGAAATCCTTTTAACCGGAGAATCTCCCTGCAAGGGACAACCCTCCCACCTGCTCCCAGCTGCTGGGAGAAGAGACTTCTAGGTGGACTGCAAATCTTGTCCATCAGGGTCAGAAACAGACCTTTGACTACTTGGATACCTGAACTTTCTCTGTCAGTTTATTGTAAAGGCACTAACCTCTAGAAGGGCAGTCAGAGCTCATCCGTCCTGGTCCTGCAACCTCAAGCACAAGAAGTGTGTCCCTTCCTATTTGAAGGACTGCTCTGTACCAGACTCCACAACTGAGCTTCTGTGCAATGGAGGCACTTTGCTGAATTGGGCCTGTTCCTCTCTGCCTCATGTCTCTCGACACCACTAACACTTTGTGACAGAGACTCTCTTTACTGCACATTTATACAGCTCCTACACAATGTGGCTGTGATCTGAGTTTGATACTTTATGCCCTTTAGTAATAGTCACTGTTATGATGGAGCAGCAAAAAACCTGATGCCATACAAAGCATAGTTAAGTGTGGTGAAACAGAGTAAAAAAACAAGCAAAGAACAATCACCTCTGCAATGGTCTGTAACAACTGGAGAGGGACTTCTTCCAAACAGACAAATAAAAAGAATCATTGCTGCACTACCAGGCCCTAGCCTGAAGTTATTTCAAGTTTGCTATCAAAACACAATTGCATGATAATTGCTGAAAACAAGAATTAATATCTAACCTGTCATTAGGGACCTATGAATCAGAGCAGGAAAATGAGATAACTTGGCTATTGGATGGAAAAGCAAAGCCATAAAGGGTGTCACAGGCACCTTCGAATACAGGGAAACACTTGATTTAAAGGTCACAGGAAGAAGGACACAAATTCTGATTTCTTTATTGACTCCACTACAGACAATTTGCATCACTGGGAAAAAGAGTTTACATCTTTCTGCTACTTTAACATCCCTTTCAGCGAAGCAGACACAGTAACATGGCAGGAAAGGCCTGTAACACTTTGTAAGATGATGTGGAATTACTTAGGGATGACCAGAGAGAAGGTAAACGGCTTCTCGTCCAGGTTGGTAACAGGGAAAGGGTCACAACTGCCAACTGCTCCTCAGCTGAGTGCACATTTTTGTGTTTCTGTGAAGCACAGAGAGGCTGCAGCAGGGACAAGCAGCCTCAGCAGGGCTGCTGGCTCCTCAGCTGAGTGGGCGGGGAGCCCCAACACCGTGACCACCCTCCAGGCTCCCCCAGCTCTGCTCCAGACGCTCCAGCATGACACCAGAGCCTCAGCAGTGCAAGGAGCTGAGGAAGCTTTCTTGCCAAGTTCAATGCCCTCACAACCAACCTACTTCTTGCACAGCTGTCATTCTGCACCCAGAGCACACCCTTTTGAGAACACTAACTATCCGCCTCTTCCTTCCTGCTCCAGCCTGGCTATGGCCTGATTTCCAACACAAATAACTGCCTAAAGAAAGAGATGGCTCCAATTCAGACAAAAAGCCCATTAATGAGTCCAAGTGCAGTTGCTTTACTTCTTTCAGCCATGAGCCCATTCAGCAGCTTTTCCTTCACAGCCACTGTGTTCCAGCTCAGTAGGACTGTCCATCAGTATTTTCCCCTCTGGCCTTCTGGGTTTGGGATGTTGCCCAGAGGTCTCTTTAAGAGTTCATTAAATTACGTGTGTCAGAGTAAAGCCCAAATACCCTCAGGACTTACCAGGGCATTTAGAGAAGTATTACAGGCTTTACTGCTTGGATATTACTGGATTAATGTCACTTCTGAGCAGAACACTTCAAAAAACTTAGAAAACCCCATCCTCTGCTACTAATGAGACATTCTCATTCTCTTTACTCCTGTAAGTTCACTACATAATCTTTGTATCTTGCACTTCCACAACACAGAGAGATGCTGCTTTTCACGTTTGTACCAAGTACTTATGACAATTGTTCCACAGAATTGAATTGTCAATCTCCGAAGAGCTTTTGCAAACGATTTTGATGCACACAAAGGTGCTGCACTTTCTTTTCTCCAACCCAACCAGTAAGTTTCACACACTCCTTAGTGCCAAGATTGAATGAACTCATGTCAAGATGACACCTGGAGAAGCAGAGAAAAGAAAATTCAAAAATAAAGAGCAGATACACATATCAAGCAAGATCTGCTCTATCAACCAACTGTTAACCTTTCAATTTCTCCTTCTGAACCTTCAAAATAAATCTTCTCTCGGTCTAAAACTGAAAGGTATAACTATACCTTTTAAGACAGTTCAGACACAGACACTTGTAAAATGAAAACTAGACAGGATTGGAAGCATTTCTGCAAAATTTAGGTGATGATTTAGAAACACAGACAGACATTTTAGACTTATGGTTAAATTTAACATACTTGCAAAAAGCCTAGATGGCCTATCCTGCCATCTTCCTGAGCCTGAGAGTGACTGTGCTCCTACTGCTGCAATGGCTTTGGTAAGACTTTAACCAGGTTCCCTGATGTTCTACAGAAGTGCAGAGGGAGTTGTGAAGAAACCCAGAGTTCCAGGTAAGTTTTCCAGTGCTGCTTTGAGGGAAGAGCAGCTTTGTCAACAGGAGCCCCCAGTCAACCCCCCGCCAAGTTCCCACAGGGTTCAGCTAAGTCACAGCCTGTCACGACAGTCTGTGGGCAGGATCATGAACCAGCCTAACCTCCAAACAAGACAAACTCAGGAAATATGCTTCATCTCCCAATTTTTCATGAGGCCAGATGACACAACGCACAGCAGCAATGCACAAGTGCAAGGGGATACCCACGTTTGTGGTCAGACACAGCTTGGACCAGGAGCTGCCCAGTACAAAACCAGAGTTTTGCTGGAGCTCAGCATTACTGAACCACTACCCAAAAGGACAGGTCAATGCAGGGCCTGGGCAGTGGAGGGAACCCTGAACTCAAACTGGGGCAATGGCCTAACTCAGGTTAGTGAGTGCCTGCCAAGTACATTCTAAACTGCAGCTTGGAAGGCCAGCTCCATGGAATTTCTCTCACTATGCAGAACTTCTTCATAGAAAATAAATTTTAAAAAAAAAAAAAAGACTAAAAAGTGACATAGTCTCTTAAAATGACACAGTATCTTCTAATAGCTTTTCCATCGATTCAGTGCAGTGTACACAAGGAAGGACAGCAGGAACCCTCATACTCTAATGGTCTGATCTATACAGGAAACAACCTCAGGACTCCAGGGAGCAGCAAATGATGTTCTGGACTCTGAAACTGTAATAACTGAGAGAGCAGATACCCATTGACACGAATATGAAACAGGCTAAGCACAGGAAACAACCACTTCTAAGTGACTTTCTCGTTAATATGCACTGCCAGGTTACACAGATTCCTGTTAGACCTGCTACCTGCTCCCTGCATAGGGAACCAAGACGTAATACATGTTTTTTTAATTTATTTTAAACTTCAGCAGTTCTTCCTAGTCCCAAGCAGTTGCTGTGCTTGGATTACAGCAGCTACAGACTCAGTTCTCATCTACTACACGTGCTACATTAAAGCAGCAGCTGACACTGCAACCATCTTTTTCTTGTCTGCACGACTCCAGAATCTAAACACCACCAGACAATCAGTTTTATAATCTCTATGCTATTTTCCCCACAGGAAGGCTCCCTGTTATTAAAACAGAAATGGGACCAGCAAAAACTTTCAGTCCTACAGGTCCTCAACCTGCATTACTGACATATCTACCTTTATTTATGTTTCTAGCTGGGAAAGAAAAGGCCCAAATGGCTAAAAGTCTGCCTTCTTTTGACTTCTTTCCTCTTTGTGTGTAGCTCTTACAAAATTGCTGAATCCTACAAATAAGCCTTGGAATCTGAATTCATGCTGATGTACAGAAAGTGACACCATTTGCTGCAGAGCAGCTCCTCCAGTCAGTCTTTATTCAGGAGGAGTTGATGGCAAAAAGAGGCTTGGATAATGTTCCTTTCATCCCCTCCCTCCCCTCTGCTACAAAAAGAAGAGGGGAAAAAAAAAGAAAAAGAAAAGAAAAAAGAGTATTGCTACAGCTTTGGACATTTTGTCTTTTATCACATCACCATTATTTGCACTACAACTATTAATTCAGCCTTAACAATCTTTATCTGTTTCCAGGTCTCTTTATAAGGGATGAAGCAATCCTTTGTTAGAACGCTCAAGGAATTGAAATGCTCAAGGTTTCCTTCCTGCAGCAGCTGCCAGTCAGTGGAGCTGCTGCAAGAACCACGTGTCTGTCTGCAATGGCAGCCCAGCAAGTGGGGACCCACTCCTGCACATCTCAAAGAAAGCACTCAATTTGATCCTAAAACAAAAATACAACACATTTCTGCTCAAATTCTTCAGTACTGAAGCATCAGGCTATAGACAGGGGATAGGTAGTGGGCCATCACTAAATCTTCCACTTTTCTGCTCCTATTTCAAATCCAGTTCAGGCTGTTCAAAACTGAACCTGCTTGGAGGCTTCCTTGAAACAAACTGTCATCCCAATTCCTGCTGAGCTGTCCAAGCTGCTTCCACAGTTGGCATTCCCTGGCATCTCCAACAGAGCTCAGGTAGACAGACAGTCCCAGAGCTGGGCTTCTCCAAGATAATAATAGTAACAACAGCCGAGCAGTACAATTTTCCAACACTCCTGCCCGTGGTATCTAATTCTCTCACTCAGCCTATCGAGTGTCAGGGTTTAACTCCCTGCACTGAAGGACCCTTCCCTATCCACCTCTTCCCCTCCAGTCTTCCAGTCCCTACTCAGCTTATCCCCTGGAATGGCAAAAGCCACACCAGATCTTTGGTACTTGTCCAGCACAAGTGGGAAGGAAGAGGACTCAGAGAGGACTGTTTGCATGTGGCGTCAGAGCCACACTCTGAAACCAGTTTCCTGCAGACACATAAAGGCTTCAAATTCCTTAAGCACATGTTTTAAAGGGAAAACAGGGGACAGAGTAGAATGGACAAAGATAAAAAGAACAGGTTAACAGAGAGAAGTGTTTTTTCTAAGAGTTTGTCCACTGAAGAACTCTGCTTATTCCTGCTTCTCCATCCCCAGAGGGCACACCACATAAACAGGATTTTGCTCCAAGCCTGTCTCTTGCAGGGAGTCAACCAGGTCTCTCAAAAATAACTTTGGGGTGGTTCTGAATTTTATTTATTGCAGCAGCACTCGAATCACCACCAGGCACGCAGTGTGGCTCTACAAACTGAGATAAATAAATGAGACATACCACTATTAATGCTCTAATTACACATGCAACTAGCCATCCACTCTGCAAAGGTCAGCTGTCTTTGTTCATAAATGTTAGTGGAGACACAGCAAATGCAACTGAAATGGCAAAGCTGGGCCAGTGCACATTTCAAAGGTATCTCCTTGCACACGTGAGGTTAGCACAAAAGGCTGCACAAGACTGAGCAAAAATGCCCCCAAAGAAAAGCTGCTCTCCTGGTACTCTGATAATCTTGCAGGAATCTATTTGAGCTGCAGTGCCAAGCACATGCAACTGTGCAGTCAATGCTATGGAGTGTATAGACTTTAATAAAAAGCATGCTATGTATTTTGCTACAACCGTAAGATTACTTTGCATTTGAATACTGTGCTGGTTTTGCTGTGAGGATGGAAAAGGGATTCTTCCTGGCACTGTAAGATTCCAGTTATTCTCATTTGTAACAGGCTACAAACCAGCTGCATGTGGCTTCTGTTGTATTCAAAATATTGCAAATGTATTTTAAAAGAAAAATAAATCACCAACAGCTACTAACATGCTGTTACCAGACAAGAACATCCTCAAACACTTGTTTATACAAGAAGGCCTAGAAATCAGCTCTTCTCTACCTTCTGCTAATCACAATTTCTCCCACAAAATGCTGCTCTTTAGCCAGTGCTGACAACTGCAGTCAATATTCAGCAGCCAGGGAGAGCTGCTTGATTTCTGTCTTTACAGAACTCAGACACAGTAATCTGTGATTAAAATAAAATAATCTGGAGCTCTACCACTATTTTTACTCTTCCTAAATGGCCAACTAACTCGAGGAAAAGGAAATCTAAAATCCCAGCTGAAAAATATCATGCTTTTTACTTTGTCATTTCACTTGAGTGTTTGATATAAGGTTTGGCTTTTAAAGGGGGAATAAAAAGGAAAAGAAAAAAGAAAAAAAAATATCCTTAATCAAGAACTTCACTCCAGCCATCCATGAGTTCATAAATCCGGATAACAAGGAGTCATGTGACTCGGGTTCAGTAATTTATATATCTCAATCCTTGGCTGGGCAATACCAATGGATCTTGCTTGTGAAGCCTTGTTGTGTAAGAAAATTCCAGCAGTACAAAATACCATGGCACTTCCTTTGACTTTCTTCTGTGCAGTGACTGTGGTGCAGTAATACTTCCAAAAACCACACCAGCACTTTTCATGGTCATGAAATGGGATGAATGTGCATCTACCAGGATGTGACCTCCTCACTGCTTCCCAATAGTGATTGCTACAGTTCCCAAACTGCATTTTAACAAGCCCTAACACCCCCTCATTCCAATAAAATAATATTTTTGTTATAGTCTTACACTTCTGTTTGTCTTTAAAAGAAACAATACTCCTCAACAATGCACCTAATTACTGCAGTAGGAACAGCCATTGCACTCTACGTACATTTTCCACAGCAGAAAGGGGAAAGAGCAAATATAGATGTTACTCCAAGTACTGTGATGCCCATTTCAGTGCCAACAGCCATGAACCCCAGCTGTACAGCTGTGTGGGACAGCAGGACAATGACTCCAACATCCCCTTCTGGAGCAGGATGTGGCAGAATGCACAGACCAGAGGAAAGGAGCACTGAAAAGATCTATGTTTGATGTCCTCTTTCTCAGCCTTCAGACTAATAAGTGGTATCAAAACTAACACAGATGTGATAATACTGAACAAGGTAGAAGCAGAAATTAGCAACATGTTTAATCTCATTAACTACAGATAACAGCAGCTCCAAGAGGAATCTGTGCTGTTCTCTGTATTTCTTGTATGTGTGACTAGTCAGGAAGAATAAATCATCCAAGAACTCCCAGGAAGGCTTTGACATCCTTCCGCAGTCTGCAGAGGCTCTTCAGGGTGCACTGGATTCCTGATGTGGGCATTTCTGATGTGTCTTTTCTGATGTGTCTGCTCTGCACCCCTGCCCCATTTTTGGATAGTCAATACCTTAAGGAGCTTCCCCACACACCTGCAGCTCTGTCCTCCTCCATGGCTGCACCATTTGGCAGCAGAATTCAGCATGAACATACTGTCCTCTCACACCACTGCCCACACACCTCAGCTCCCTCTGAGCTGCCTTCCCATTCCCTTCCACATGAATTTCAGGTTGTCATCCATGCATGCAAAGCCTGGCAATATGCCACTCCAGGCCAGTTCTTTCTCACATATTGCTGTTCTTCCTCTTAATTTCCCTTCTTCACACCCACACTGGTGCATTCTGTCCCACGACCAAGCAGAGTCTCTCCTCTGCTGCACCGTCTATCTCAAGAACTATTCCTAAATCATCCACACACAGGAACCCAGAAATAAACAAGGAACTCTCAAATCTTCCTTCTCCCATTCCATGGGGCTCATCTACTTTGTTTAAACATCACCGTCAGGGGAGACTTGCTAAATCCTTGACATCAGTGGCACTGACAGCAACTGCACCTCATGCTTGTCATGGAAGATCCTGAGCTTTGACTCAGTCCTTGGAAATCTAACTCGAGCAACTCCAACCAGCATAAAGTCAAACATTTGCTCCTGAAAGATGTTACCTGTGGGAACTCGTCTTCAAAAATCAGACAAAGTCTTAAAACCTTCATCAATCTGTAAGATTTCCCTAATGCTTCAAATCACTGCTACGTATGTTTTCAAACTCAGCTTTGTGCAAACTCTGACATTGGCATTTTCAAGCAAATACGTATTTCTAAGTCACAACTCAATATGCAGCTCTGTGGATGGAAGTTTAAAGGTCCATCAGGCATGAAGATCCCTGGAAGTGCTTACTGTGTGCAGCAAAGAAATGTCAGAGAATAGTGTGACTGAATAGAGACAAAACTATTACAGCATTCAGCAGAGGCCAGAAATACAAAGGAAGCCATTAAAATTAGATTTTCTCCCAAGATTCCTTGTCATTATTTTGTGTGTGAGTGTATATATATATGTATGTATGTATATAATATTATATACTTTAAAGCCAAGTAAACTAGTATTACACAGGAAAGTGGTGTAATAGTTCCCCCATGTACCAATAGTTCCCATGCTGGGAGAAGGAAGAATCCAACAGATGGAATCAACATAAGCAAGTGACAGGAGAGTAAAACTATTATTTATGTTGTAATCTCATTGATTGATTTTGATGGGTGTGCTGGCTCAGCCACTCCACGTTACAGCTCTGCTTCCCCCAATGGGCGAATCCAGCAATCAGAAACTCTTCTTCCAAGCCCCACAGCACCTTCCTGGAGCAGCTGATGCCTCACAGCACTCACTACTTGATTAAATGCTCTTTAATATCCAGCACGCTGGAAAACACACGCTCCTCCAACACAACTGGGATATGCCAATTCATACACAGGCCTTCCCAGTTCCTTTCAGAAACCTTAAACACCCTGTAAGATAACTTTAATCAAGATCCTTGTGCCACACAAATATCCCATTCTTCTAATCTCAAACCCTCCTGAACCACAGCTCCTCTTCCTCATCCCAACCCGGTATTTGCCCAGCCCATCCAGGCTCCCATCTTGCCTGTCCAAGCACCCCAACCCCTGGAAACTCCCCAAAAGCTGAGATCTGTGTCCCCAGTGAGTCACAGCCCCCAGCTATGCCAGGCAAGTAGACTTTATTTCCCCTGTGCTCCGGAGGGCAGGGAACATCTTTCCAGTTTGCTGCCCAGTTTATTTCAGCTTGTAGCCATCTAGCCTCACTGAAGATTTTCCCTATACCAGGATATGCTGTGGAGTGACAGGTGGGAGCAGAGGGCTCCCTCCCAAACACCCACGTTCCATTTCTTTGACAAAGGCTAGAGAGAACTGGTTCACATGCCCTGCAACCAGCTGACAGGAAGTACTCAGGCACCCCAAAGGTGCAGCTTAAATAGAAGGGTGTTTTTTTTTCAAAATCAAGAGCATTTCCTTCACATTCCTGCCCCTGCCTTGTGGTGGCTGCCTCATGACTGCACAAGCAAAAGGAAGAGGAGGATGAGGATCCCAAGAATATTTGGAAGCCTGATGTTTTGATGTCTCACCTAGAGCAACACCATGCTGAGGACTGCACAGGGGTCAGAAGAATGAGATGCAGCAAAAGTACTGATGAAAAACAAAAACCATTCCAGGAATTAAATCCTTTTCATCTTTCCAAGCTGGAGAATATTATCTATTTCCCTTTCTTAAGGCACTGCCTTCCCCCCCCTCCCTTTCCTGCAGCACTGAGTGCTTGTGGTACACTGCAATGTTGGCTCACTTCCACACGTCAGGGTGCTGAAATAGGGAAGCCTGGGCCTGGGGAAAGGGGAGGAAGGGAGTGAGAAACCTGGAGCAAAGGAGAAAAGGGACTCAGAAGACACCTGCCTACCTCCAACTAACATTAGTACCATGGAAAGAGCTGCCCCACGGAAGTGTTAATGACTTCTGAGGTGAAGATTTCACAGCAGCAATGTGCCATCCAGTATCATTCCCCTAGACATGACACACCAGGGAAACAGGAAAACACACCCGCACTAAAGCCCTGTTAACAGAGAAACAGATTGTCTGAGTGTGCAGCTGCTGGTCCCTCAACAGAGCTCATTCAACACTTCACAGCAGGCAGTGGCAAGGGGAGAAGGCACTCAGCCATGATGCTCCAGTCAGGAAGACAGATCCCCAAGTGGAGACTGGAAGGGGAAGGGAAATTTGCAGGTTTTGAACATCATGCTGCACCCCATAAAGCCTGGATTATACCTGCTTAATATGCAGGACTTTGTCCAACACCTGCCAGGTGGTGGCAATTTCAACTTCCATGGGTTAATCCCTCTCCAAAAATGCTTGTGTGTTTATCTACACATGGCCACAGAGCATGTTCCCAAGCAGTGGCTGCTTTGAAACCCTTTAGAAACCCTCTCTTGGTTTGTCTTCACCATTTGGTAACCAAAGGGCGGGGGGGGGAGTATTTGTCCAAATTCACAGACACACTTCTAACCCTCCTGCTCACCATTAATCTCTAAAGGAAGTTACAGGAGCTGCTCATAACCAGCAGGAGACCAGCTCTGAAGCATATCCCATCACCCCGCCACCACAAGGTCCTTGGCTCCCTTTGCTCTGTTTTGGGTGAGAGAGGAGGATCCCTGAAGATCCAGTGAAAGAACTTCAAGACAGTGATGCATTGTTCTCATCACACAGTGATGCAGTACGAGCTCAACCAGAAATGCAATCCCCTTCAACTATTGCAGGATCAGGAGACATTTTTCAAGCCTTAATGCTTGAAAAGGTCCTGAAGTCTCTGTTTCTTCTTAGCAGTGACTATTCTCAACTAAGAAGCCGTGATATTTTCAACATGGGGCGTGCTCTGCCAGAATTCATCATTTTCTATCACTAGCTGTATTTCCAACTGCAAGATTAGAAGTATTTTAGTCAAAACTAGAAGTTTCCAAATGATAGAACAGAGCAGAGTAGTACAAAACATTCACAGGTCCAGGGCAGAACCGCCATTCAAAACCACCCTGGATTTATGTATCAGCCCAATTATCTGCTAAGTTTGGGTGCAGGAATCTACTTCCAGATCCTTGCCTGAATTAGATCTTTCACTTCACCTGAGTCCTTCCAGCTCTCACAGGCAACTCCCTGCATGCCTACAGCGTGTTACATCTCCCAGTTACCACCCCTGGAACACAAGCTGGCAAAGCAGGGACAGAGCCCCAGATTTCTGAGACCTCAGCTGAGGGGGAACCACTGTCTGTCTGAGGATGGGGATGGCTGTGCTCCTTTCTCCTGAGGAGCTGTGAAAGTTCCTCAGTGTTTCTTAGCGTGGGGAATACAAATTGTTGTATTTGATGAAGTTTCCATGCACTCAAAAGACCATTTCCTGCTCAGTTTTAAGGGAGGTATTTCTAAAAACAATTATCACACAACAAAAGAAAAGATAAGCCTCAGCAAGAAACCTCCTCAGGGATACATGGATTCATTACAGGCAGCACAAGGGGGATTCAGATGAGAGCTTGAGAAGACAAATTCCATGACAGCTGGCAGAACCAGAGAGCAGCACACCAGGCTCTCAGGGGGATGCCAGGCCATAGCTGTACTCGCTTTCTAGAATATACACCACCAGAGCCTGCACTGCTGGAAAACACTGCTGCTCATTTCCCCAAGGAATGTCACAGAAACACTGTTTCATTCATGTAGCCCTGTGAGCCCCTGGTGGAAAGACCACAAGAACCTGGAATATGAAAGTGAAGCCTTTCCATAACTGCAACCAAGGCAATTGCTAATAAAGGGTGGTTCAAACTCTGTATCAGAAAGAAAAATTATCTTGCCTTTTGAGAGAGGTGGAGTAAGACTTGGCTGCAGGAACAACTGAAGTCTGGATACTGACCCAAATGACCTAGCACATACTTTCATGACCCAAATTCTGGCTACACCAGAAAACCACCAAATCCCCAGATAAACAGCAACAACAGAATGTTATAAAATAGAAAGATTCATATTTGAATTAAGCAATTATTTAGGGGAGCCATAAACTAAATAAAGACCAATTCAAGACTGGGAGCAACAGTCTGCCATCCTCCTTTAGTCATGTCTGGAAACTTAGTGACATTTAGCCACAACCTATAACCCACCTCTTACTCTGCCCCAAAAAGGCCTGATAGCAACTTTTAAAGCCATAAAGTGTCTGTGTCTTTGGAAACTTGTAAATAAATGCTCCCCACCTTTGAGCTCAGTTCTGCCTGACAACCCTGCAGGCCCTGGCCTTGAATCCCTGGCTGTTTCGCAATAGTTTTGTTCTCCTAGATACAGTTACACAGTTGCCTTATGTACCTTGTAAAAGGTACAAAGCCCATCAAATATCTGGCAAAAGCCAAGGAGGGAAAGGTATTTAAATCCCAGCGCTCTTTGACACTTTTAAAGGTGAAATTTAAAGGTTGCATTCTGCAAAGATACTGTCAAATTTAAACATTACAGATTTATAAATACGCTCTGGTGTTGTATGTTCCTGCAGTACTTCTCAGTCCAGATTTCATCGAGGCCACATCTGATAACATCATCTCCCAGGACTGTGCAAACCTTCCAGAACACATTTGGTGTTGCCTGTCCCAAAATCCAGGACACCCAGGCGACAGTCACGCACCCCTCCTGTCTTTGCCAATCTTTACACTGTGGCCATGGGGTTTCTTGCAATCAATAACCTATTTATTTTACTGGAAGTAACAACAACCCTCCCCATCCAGGATTTCTAAGGAGTGTTCCTTGAAGGCTGTCGTGTGATACAGACCTCACATGTGCCATTGACTCCAAGTTTCCTGCAGCTCAAAGTCCTGGAACTGCCTGTAAGGTTAAACCATGGGTTTCTCTGACAGAATTATTTATTTACCTACAGGTAACCCATGAACTGCTATGGCTTGGTTAAAACACTGCGCTCTTGCCATTCACACCATACTCGGGAATCTCAGATCTTTTCTGGGTCACACCCTTCTTTTAGGACAAAACCCGTCTCTGGATGCCACTTTCTCACGTTTCACTGCAATGGAGTGCTCCTGGCATAAATTATTTGGCAATCTTCAACACAGAGGTGACAGAGACTGCAATAAATCCTAAAAATACAAATTCTGTGCACACAGCATAACTTAGCAATTTCCCCAGTTCTGTTGTTTCTCTAAATTGTTTTCTCTCAACCATTCAATACACTCTCAACAAATACATAACAGATAAAATGTAGCAGAAAAGGAAAAAAAAGGAGCCATTAGTCTATCTTCTACTTTCTAACAACAGGCCTCTATGATAATTACCAAAACAAAATACAGATTTCATAATGTTATTAAAATTGCCCTTCTACCATTAGTGAACTCCAGGATTAAGGTGCTCCAATAACCTGAATATTGCTCCCTTTGTATGTATTAAACACAGTATTGTATTATAGAATATTCCTCCCTCCATCTTTACACCACAGTACAACCTGAACCTGATGGGGATACAGTGACAGGCACTGGTATCTGCAGCCTCTCCCACCTTCTCTTCATTTTACAGAAAAACTGGAAAGTGTAATATAAGAAAGAAGCATCTCGTGGTTTAACCACAGCTGAATGCTACTCTGAAAAATCTGGATTCTGCTCTTGTCCCTTCCGGATGTCTTATGCAAAGTTCAGGAAGTCAACTGAGCCACGCAGGTAGTCTCTAATTGTCTCTTCCTCATTTCCCAGGAGCCTGGGCTGCAGCCTCATTTGCAAAAGTCCAGGGCACTCCCAGCTGGAACACAGCTTGGGTCTAAAAACCATGACTTGAGTTGAACCTGTAACTCAAGACACTGCAGGGGGAACCAAGAAACAACCACCCTCATCTGACACATTTCAGATGGAGCTCACGAAATTCAGTGGATACTTTTAGTTCACCTCATCTGTCTGCTCCCCTTACATGAAATAGGGACAACACAGACTTTGCTTAAAGCAATGTTGTGAAAACAACAGTGACCCAACTGTTACAGTGAAAACTGTGAAGCACGACCAGGAGGAAATAAATAAAAAAACCCCAAAATTGTTTTCAGAGAAGGTCTAAGTTACCCTGAAATAAGAAACCCCATCCAGGCACTGAACAATGACAGTGAAACCAGCTATTGAAATCAATCATCTAACACTCAAACACTGTAACGAAAAAGCCCAAAGTCTGATAGAAAATACAGAGTGCAAGAGAGTCGAAAGTATAAACATAGCACGGATCCTGCCTTTGCTATGCTCAGTTTGCCAAAAATTGCTACTTTATATGTGAGAGACTGTCTAGTTTTTGTGGTATGGGGTTGCATATTTTAAGCAACAGCAGTAGAACCTAAAATAACAAATTCCCTTTTGCATCTTCCTACCACTATCCCCTATCCCTCATGACTTCCGTGCAGAGCTGTAGCCCACCTATCTACTGCCCAGACCGCTAATGACAGCAGCACAATGTAACAACTACGGATAAACAAGGAGATACAGAACATTTTACGTCAAAGAGCTTTACTGAAGATAAACCAGGAAACTAGGAGATTCTGGGATGCAGTCCTGCGTGGAGGGGTGAGCACTATCTGAGGCAGTTTTCTATTTATCTTCTGCAAAAATAACCCCAACCACCCTCCTGCTGGTCCCATCTGCACCTTTGAGCCCTTGCCTTGATCCCACCACCCTCTGCTACCAACTCTCACCACTGACAAGCTTTCTTCCCACCCTTTGAAACCAGTGCCAGAGCCCTTAGTCTGTCAGCTCTTCCTTGGACCCGTGGTCTGTTTCTCTACCTCCAAATCTCTCACTTCAGGTACTTTTCTTGCCCCTCCCATTCTCCATCCCTCAATTCCTTGTCTCTGCCTCTCTCTTGGGGTGCCTCACTCAAACTCATCCTTGACTCTGTGCTCCCAATCCATCATCCTATTGCTCCAGTTGCTGTGCCCCAGCTGCTCCCTCTGCAGATCTCCTCTAATGCCTCCAGGGCCTTTTCCTTCCACTGGCACCCAGCAGGTCTCTGTTCCTCTGTACTTTTGGGGACAGTGGGAATTAAAGGCCAGACTTTCTGCTTCTCTTAGTACTTGTGTCCAGAGTTGGCACAGATTTCAGGAGCAGAGGGATTCAATTCAAAGGCAGCTTTAGGAAAGGCAACTTTGAACCAAACCCATCTTTACTGACCACTACAGATTCAGAACTTGGCTGAACTTGGGATGATTTTAAGGACCAGACACTCCTGGGACAAAATTCACCCCTTCCCCTAATAAACTTCCAAGGAATTCCAAAAATCCAAGTAATGGGCAAATCACTAGAAACTTCATTCATATTTTACGTAAGCAAAGCAATTTGTTCCTCACGTTTTATTAGTGGAGAAGGCTGAGAAATCCTTCCCAAACAACGTGTGCAAAAGTATTTCTGTTCAGAACAGGACAAACCTGTTTGTCAAGTCTGCCAGATTATTAAAATGAGTGAGGCCATGAAGATCAAGGCAATCCTACCAGGAAGCCAAGTGCTTTGTCCAGCCCAATTCTGCCTCTTCCAGAGGCACAGTGGAGATCCCTGGAAAGAGGACTCATAGCACTGACCTCACAGTAGTTTTTCCTGGTGTCTAATTTTTTTTTATTTTTACACAAGATTTATCACATTAGTCACAGATCTGGCACCTTGACCAAGATAAACCACTCTCTTAACTTACACATATTTTCCTGAGGAAGGACAATGACTTTGGTGGTTACTTTTGTTTCTTTCCACAATAAACTCTGATACTGTCCAAAAAGCTAATTACAGCAGCAAAGTCATCAGTATTTTATCTGAGATGCCTTTTCCTGATAGTGTCTCTAAAGCATATGTATTCAGCTTTCATCATTGCTCACCCTTGCAAACACCCATTATCCAGAACAATCTACTCCTGGAACAATTCAGATTGTTGATGTTCCCCATCTTCCTTGATAGGCAGAATCTGTCACTCGATGCTGAAATGTGCAGGATGCACACTAAGTGGTTCCAGCACTATTGCAGCGAATCAGATGAACCCTGATGAACCAAATATAACTGAGGGTCTCCACAGAATATTCTTTAACTTCTTTAATGCTCTGTGCTGTCACTAATTAAACTCTAGATTGAAAATACTTGTACTCAAGTATCTGCCTGCATCATGCTCCGTCCTGTATTTATTTTCTGCCTGTTTCTGGCATCTTCTGGAGAGCTACATGTCTTCCACTTTGCTTTGATTTTGTAACATCATATTGAGGACTTTCCTGTTATTAATCTGTACCTCATACTTGTGCTTGGAAATCATTTACAAAAGCAGAGCAATCGATGACTTAATACAACCCTCGGCATCTTTCACTGTAACTTCTACATTTGCTTTGCCCAAGTTCAGCCTAATTTTCCTGGTGTAGTAAAGAACCAAGGGCTTGAATAGAAGACTTGTTGGCTTTATTAATGCCTGCTCAATCCAATAACCCAATCTAGGCATTATCTTCATTTCACTACTATACAAAATTGTACCACTACACTGCTTTTTAAAAAAATACATAACTTCTACCACTCTGATTTTGCTTTAATTAAAATAATAAAATCAATAATTCTTAGACTCATTTATCTGATTACTCTCCTCCTTCAGCAACAGTCATTACCTCCACATCTTTCAGCCCCAGTACACTCATTAGTTGTTTTTATTTTCCTCAGCTCTACTGGGTTACACTAGATCATTTGTGTGCCTCATTTCTTTGTCATACAAAGTCTATGGGTAAGTAATTTGTTGCCTCCTGTTCTCCCATTTCAAACTAACAGTAAAATGCATGAAGTTAGAAAATACTTATTTCACACTTGCTTACTTTTGGGACAATTAACTATACATTATATTTTAAGAATAGAAGAAAACTTTAAACAAACAAACTAAAGAAGTCCAAGAGTATTTGGCCAATTCTGTGCTAGACTTTTATATGTAATACTACCCATGTCTCTTGCTTGAGTAGAGAGACCTCAATTCAACAGCAAGAAAGGGGAGCAGGCTGATACACAATGTGTAGGAGCAGCTCTTTTAGCAGCCAAGGGTCCTGGAAGGCAGAGCTGAGAGCTGGATCAGCTACATCCCAAATCCTTCCTGCCTTCACTGAATGAGAGGCTGGAAGTTCAGGTTACAGACTGCAGGCTTTGATACCTGTGTTCAATGCTGGGTTACAGCTGAGCTGGAGGGAACCCACTAGGATCACTCAGTCCAACCCCTGGCCCTTCAAAGACACCCCAACAATCCCATCATGCTCCTGAGAGCATTGTCCAAACTGCTTGAGCTCTGGTAGCTCTGGTGCCCACTGCCCTGGGGAGCCTGTTCAGTGCCTTATTGTCCTCTGGGAGAAGAACTTTTCCCTGAGATCCAACCTAAATCTCCCCTGACACAACTTCAGGCCATTCCCTTAGCTCCTGCCACCGGTCTTGAGAGTGAAGGGATCAGGGCCTGTCCCTTGTGAGGACAGCGAAGACCACCACGATTTCTCCCCTCAGCTTCCTCCAGGCTGAACAGACCAGATGACCTCACCTGCTCCCTACAGCTCCTTCTCATGAGGAACACTCACCCTGAGACTGAGCTGGGCACATCCTTATCACCCCTGGGATCACCATCCCTTATCACCCATAACAACTCACCTGCTCTCACCCACACACCTGGGTCACCTCTCCACAGAAGCCATTTGGGAGGTGCTAATGGAGATGCCATCCTGGAAGATTGATCTGACTACACAGTAAGGAAAACTCACATTAGTGGAGAGCATCTGCATTGGGACACTGGCCCACTGCTCTCCAAGCCTTTAAAATTCCACAGAAAACTAACAATTGCATGTCAAAAGTACTTTGGCCAAACACAGAAGTACAGGCTGAAGACGGCTCGTAGCTCCTCTTACCCTTCCATAGGAACACTTACCCAAATAACAATCTAAACTCTGGTATATTCTGCTGAGTAAAAGCCTCACATACCTGAATTTTTCTCCTCGCATGTTTGGCAAATCATAACATGTAATTACAATCCCGTGTGGATAGACAGAGAATGTAACTGTTGAAGCTGGCACACAGACCATGAGACCATGGGGCCAGTGTTAAATGAGAGGAACCTGGGCTGCTGTAAGTCATCAGGGGCACAAAGGCAGCACAGCAATGCTGAACAGCATCAGCATTCCATCTGTTTGGGGACTGCTCTTCCCCATAACCTCCATTTCTGGGATGTACAGAAGCCTGAGTATTTCCTGAAAATGGCAATGCTTACTGAGTTCTACTTTCACACTCAGTGAGAAAACAAATACAGGTCCAAAACTGAACAACTGAACTCCTAATTCAAGCCAAACTCCAACAGACTTTTGAGGAAAAAAAGCAGAAAGGGATTGAACATTTTTGTTTTAGTTACTCATCCTGCAAGTTTGGGTTTGTTGTATATTTGCAGTTGCTAACAAGCCTCTAGCGGGCTACAGTTCTCAGTAATTAATGTTTATTTGTTCCCTTTTTTCCTAAATAATACAAATTTTGGCTCTCATGTTCTCACACAAAGATATATACAAACATGCAAAAAGGGCAAACCAATGTATTTTATTTTGAGCTAACAAGCTCCATGATTTCAGAAAACAAGAAACATGCAAATAATAGACCAGAGCTTATGTTTCTACATCACCAGTAACAGGAAAATAAAATTAGAGAAGAAACCTAACTAATTGGAGAGCATATTAACTGTAAAGAAAAGCAGAGTAGAGAGATCACACACTTTTACTTGGCCTCAGAAAAAGTTCAAATGCAAATTATTGTTATATTTTTTAAGCAATTTTACTTGTTTTCTTCTTCAGTGCATGCCTTATTAAACAAAAAGCTAGATACTGAAAATCCCAGATTCAGTAGTTTGGCAAAAATTAACAGCAAATTTACTCAAACTTCAGAAGTGTAGTTTCTATTTATTGAATGCTAAATGATTCTGAAAGAATAAAAAGCAAAAAAACCCACAGAGTGACGTTTCAGATTACTTTCCCCTCACAGAATTTTAATAATAAAATCAAAGTTTTGGGGTGGAAGAAAAAAATCGACATTTATTGACATTTAGCAGTTAGAACGGAATTCTTCCAGAGAATGAAGAGCAGAAAAAGGTGGGGGTGGAAGAGAAGAGAATCAACTTCTGCTCTGATTACACAGAAGAAAAAAGTTAAAAAGCGTGGAATAAACTGAATGAAAGCACAAAACCCACGGGTATTTGCAGATGAGGTTCTCCCAAGCATGGAGGAGGATATCAGAGGTCCCAGGAATACTGATTTTGGGCTCCCTAGAAATACAAGCAGCTCTGAGCCATCAGTGGCAGTCAGTCAGACCTGCTCCTGAAGCCTCAGAAGCAGCAATTAGTGACCGATACACACTAACACAAATCACGATGTGCACAGGATTCTATTTATTTGTTTAGGAAAATGCTCTATAAATTTAATTAACCCATTTTTTACACAGAAACCCCCCCACACCTCTCATGAGGTTTGAAGCAGGGACACCAACACTGTTGTAGATGCAACACATGAGTCAAGGCTTCTGTACAATCACATACCAAAATGTGAATAGGAATCTAAAGATTGCTGCAGTCCACAGGTAGAAGGTATTTTGATTAATAATTTGCAGATTTAGAATACATGTGGTATCAAAGTGTAAATTATCCTGGTTAAAATTAATTTATTTTTTAATTAAAGTGCAAGTACTATTCGAAGGCTTGAACAGACAACTTAAGCCAACTCAATGCAGCCTGATTTCTCAGTAGAGTGACAGCATTAGAAAAGTCTTTCCTCCTTTGAATTGTTTAAAGTTAAGTAGTTTAAATTGAGGGAACTCCAATGAACTTCGTTGTAAGAAAACCTGATAGATTTGGGAGCTTTGAAAGACACTGATCGGAGAAGGTGAGGAACCTCTGGGTAGCAAGAAGCAACATAAACGATAACCTTAATTTAGATTAACACATAAATTTATCTCGGCCAAAGAGAATTTAATGCTCTTGTGCACAAAAAGGAGGAATGACACGTAGTTGTCCTCTGGAAATCCCCCCCACAGGACAAACCCAAAGGAGGATGGGCCACATTGCCATTGTCCATTTTTAACAGGTATGAACCAGCGCAATGCTCCTCAGGGATGTAGGTGGTAGAAGTTGGTGACTAACAGAGATATTAACACCACCTTCCCTCACCAAGTCATCCCTATTTTAACTGGCTTGGAGGCAGGTCAGCAGGTAAAGTTGAAAAGACAGAAGTTACCATTTTGGTCTGGTAGTCACAACACCCTGAGGAAACAGATGAAGAAATATTTGGAACACACACGACTTGTGTTAGAACACACAATACAAAGTCCCAGCACACTCAACGGGCTCCGGTGTTTGAGTTCAGAGAACAGAGAACACAAACCTCCTCACAACCTTTGATAGATGGGAAAGATGACATGTGACAAGCTCCACACTGAGCAGTATCATGGATGCATTCTCACCAACCTCAGAGGATGGTCACTCTGCCTGCCCAGGCTCCAGGCTCAAACCCTTCTCCCTCTCCAGAGCTGCCTCCCTTGCTCGTAGGATGGAGGAAAACTCCTGCCTTAGATCTAAAACTAAGCACTCCTACACAAGTGCCATAAATGAAGACTGCCACGAATACCCAAACCAATTTAATAATAAATTATTATTGCTGTGTTGGATGTTTTATTGAACTGGTGAGAATTTTTCCTGTATTTCCCCCGGGAGACTTGGCTTTTGTGCACAAACACACAACACTGCAGTCATTCACCCTTCCTCACACCTCCACAACAGTGATTCACACAGCAGAGAGCTGGGAAGGGCTCAGAATTAATTGCTCTTTTATAAAGTATTTTATCAATAATGTATTATACACTGCAGCAAGAGGTCAGCTTCTGTACATTTTGAGTATCTTGTCCCATTTTTCAACAGTAACAGGCAAACAGGCCCAGCCCAAGCCACACCTGTCACAACAGAGGCACCTTGGCAAGCAGGGTTTCTGAAATGCAATTGTCACTCTGACACTTCTTCCACCTTCAAAAGGCCTTGCATCCAGCAGCTCAGCACCAGGAAAAAAGTTATTACTGGGCTGCAGGAAGATTCCACTTGATACCAATCCACCAGAATTGAGAGCATTTCTGAATTAACTGACCTTTTCTCTTCTCGGCAGTCTGTCCCTGCGCTCTGGGGCTGGCAATCTCCAGATGCTGCTTTGGAGGTTTCCAAACAAAGAAAATTGACTGAAAAACCACCCACCTATACATGATAAACCTGGCAAAACACCTAATTACAGCAGATAAGATAGTTAACCAAATATCTTGCCCTTTGTATTCTTACTCTGTTTCTGTCACTTCAACATGTACGTGGCTCTGCATCGGAGTTCATTGTACACAAGTGCTGCTTACAACCAGCTACCAAAAGCAGTTTGAGATTCTACTCCAAATTGCAGATATAAAGTTTAGTCTTTAAAAGTCATAAACAGGCCTCCAAAAACTGCATTAAACCCACATCTGCATTGAGTTACGTGATTTGAGCATGCCAGTTTAAAGCATTAACAATCTATGTCTCTAAAGTTTCAGCTTCTCATTTTAACTGTTTTTAGCAGTTGCTTTTTACCACAATTCATATCAAAGGTGAAAACAAGCAGCAGAATGTGCCTGGAAAGAAGTTTCAGTGACATTACACTGTTTGCATTTCCATGGGGCCAAGTTTCATAAAACGCCTTCCTGCCCTGCCTCTCATTAAAAAAAAACAAAAAAACCGTATCTAACCATGAATAGCTTGTTGCGAAAAATCTGCTTCACTTTATGTTTACACCCCAGTTTAGACAAGAACAACTTGCCCAGGAAGACACACCCTTAGGTGGAACTATTGTGCAAGGGATGGACGTTACCCAGAGCCACAGCCCCTGCAGAGCTGCTGCTCCTCCTCCTCACACAGGAGGGTATTTCACCCCTGCAGCAGCAATGCACTTAAGAGAAGCAGCGAGATGCCTTCTGAAGCTCAAAGTTTCATCATTTATCCTGACAGCTTTGCAATTATCAGTTGTAACAACAGGATCTAGAAGATCACAGCCAAATTTGTACAGGATATTGAAACCACAGGGGGTTTCTCCGCATTTGAAACACTTCGAGCACAGGGAAGTGCTGTTTTCTCCTAAGATCTTCACAGCCGCCTTCAGCTCCTGGGGCAATGAACTTCACAGGTTAACTGTGAATTAGAAAATCTTTTAAAATAATGCAGTTTTCCAAGGTCAATGGCAGTGAGGCTTAGTCCCCACCCTAAGGGGATGGGTGGCTCTGAAAACCCAACCAAGCAGGTTTAATCGGTGCAGGTTTCACATTATTTTTACTGTTATCACTCACAGGCAGACACTGAACACAGGTCACAAAGAACAGTGCTCTACTCCCCTTTATCACAAACTTACTGCTACAGGGTTTGCATGTGTGCAAGCGCTATTCTGTCCATAGAAAAGCTCTTTAAAAAGCAGAGGACAGAGCAGTACCCTTAGAACAGAAAGGGCTTCAAAGAACAGGAAGCTTCTAAGCATCAAGGAACCATCAAGGCCCGTCACCCTCCCAAATGTCAAATTTTGACTGTAAATTGATTGGAAAGGGAAGAGCAGAACAAAATGAAAGGCTTTTACTCTTCACGAAGACAATGGGGACGTTGTGCTGTAGCGTGGCTGCAGCAAGGGCCGGTACCGCGGCACGGCAGCTGAGCCAGAAAGGATCCCCCTCCCCTCCCTACCTTGGAGCTCTGACATCCTTGGGGCTGACAACTCGTTGCTGTGGAAACCAGACTGCTTTTGACAAAGCCACATTGACTAAAAGCAACACGTGGGAAAATGGAACAAGGCCCTGAGAGAAATTAATCCTTTACATGAAAAATAAATACATTTTTCGGTTAAAAATTAAGCAAGTAAAGGGCAGTATTTCTCATTGTTGGGACAACAGGCAAGGAGCGCGCCAGGAGCTCTGGCAGCAGCACCAAAGCCAGGCCTTGGGGCACTGCAAATGCACTTTGAGGACACTTCATCCCTGAAATACACGCAGATCCAGTGCTAAGGAGTACACAGGGGTCCCACCGAGCACACAGGTGCTCGAGGTAGCTGCTCCCTATCCAGTTTTTAACTGCTCTCCTTTGAAAGCAAAATTAAGAGCAACCTCAGCCCACAGTACAACAGCAGCAAACTGCTGGTACGAATCAGCACTCGGAGCTTTGCAAAGGCCCTCGGCTGAGTCACCCCTGGGCAAAACACTCGCCCAGCCAAAACTTCACCACACAACAAAGATGGGGCATGAGTCGCTCCACACCCTGCCCTTCCCAAACAGTTTATGTGTTTTACAAGTGCTATCCAAAAAACACATAAACAATTTTTTTTTCCTGATTTCTCCCCTTATAAGAGGTGTAATAAATCTGTCCTCAGCCCTTGTTGACTCAGATGCCAGGAGCTGCCTTAGGGCCTGTTACTTGGAATGCCAAAATACTTAAGAGAGTATTCAAGAGAAAAAAAATCCTGGGAAAAAGCCCAGGGAAAAGAGCCAGAGTTTAAACTGGCAAGACTTAAGATCTGTGAACAGTGCAACTTTAATAAGATTGGCTCCTTAGCTAGACCATCTGAAATTACTCAAAGGTGGCACATTCAGGGTGGTTTGCTTGGGTTTTTTAAATAAATTCAACAAGCAAACTTTTCTGGAGGAAAAATTAATTTTACACAAATTTAATATTTCCTGTTTCTCTTAGAACAGGCCATGAAAGCTCCAAAATGCCAGGTATCACAAAGATTTACATGCTGAGCAAGAATTCTCTCCCCCTTCACTCCCAAGGTATTAAAATGCTGGAGCGTTACAGTTTAATCTCATTTACGGAGCTTCGAATCATCTTAAGTACTTAGGAAGTCTGTAAAATACCACAATCCGTGCAGTTTCTACACCCTAATCCAGACAGACCACACCAGCTCTCACTGGTGATGACGGAAAGACATTCTCACGGTTTTCCAATTAATTAATCAGTTCATCTACTCGCCACCTCCAGCACTGGTCACCTCTCTGCCACTCTCCTTTCCATGAATGTCGCTGTGTCTCCTGAGACTGCAGGGGCCACATGGAGTTCAAACCACTCCCCTGCACCCAAGGACATGAGGACATCTAGGCAAGCAGCTGTACTGTTGCTATCAGAATATTACACACCATCCTAAAATCTGGTGTTCTGAAGACACACTTTATCATGGAAAAACTCCCAAACAAGGGAACATATGCACGTCATATGAGAAATGGGAACTTTGTCAAGGTCAAGCAATTAGCAAGTGCAAAAGCATATAGGGTTGCAAAATGTTGCATGATATGGAAATAAATCAATGATTGTATCCTTTTATTAAGAAAAAAAATCACTGTATACAGTGAAGAGATTAAAACAGAACAGATTTTATATACAAGAGATTAATCTATCAACTTTCTCAAATACACATTGGCTCCTCCTCCCAAAGATGGTGACATTTCCTTCCTTATGCTTCCCATTAATTTATCAGATCATGAACCTAATCTCTGTTTTCTGTTGAAACCTAGCTGGCACAAGCTACAATGCAAAGTGAATTTTTCTCTGATCAGGCTGCTCTTACACAGGGTGCTACCACAGAGGGAGGAAAATACACTAAGGAGAAAAAGCTACGTGTGAGCCGTGACATTCAGTATGTTCCTGATTCTTCCCAAATTATAAAAGATGTTATCAGGTTTTTCCAGTCCAGGCACCTTGCTACATGATATGACTGTAAGTAAATGAATCTGAAGCGCACTTCTCTTGTAAATTAACTGTAAAATTCTTGCATATTGCTCCTCTGCACTAAAGCTGATTTGCAAAATCCAGTTACCTGTAACGAGACTTCCATCTAGCACAAACCAGTGAGGTTTTAGTTAAATGGAACAGAAGGATTTAGACTCTAATGGGAGGAGAGAGAGAGACAAAGAAGGGTCCTCTAGTCCAGAGAGGGTGTCAAGCAACCAGTCGTGTCTGACCAAGGTGAACACGTGCCCTGCCTTTCAGCACCTTCCTTGCAGGTGAAATAAGACTCTTATCTGTAACAGCTGCTCAGATCTTTGAACCTGGGAAGGTGGGGGAGACACGCCTTGATCGTCCCGACTTTGCTGCCACACAAGTCCCGGGGTAACTTGTGCCAGCTTGCTGAGAGACTGGGAGAGAACACAGAAGGTGCAAGGCAGCATCAACAGTTTTGCTTTTTCAAGATGACTTAATGGTTTATAGCACTTGCCTTTCTGTTTTTTAATGAACTGCCATTGAAACAAGTAAAAATTTGTTACATATGGTTTCCTCATTTCAGAACAAGCCCATCTTTTTATTTTTCAAATTATTTGCTGTATTTCAAGTAAAGAAAAGATCAGTCAAGAATATCAGATCTTCAAAGTGGGTTGAGAAGTCCACCTTTTTTTTTTTTTAAATTAACTAATCCAACTGACACTTTGAAAGATGCCAGTCTCACTCCCATAAGTACGAAGTGCTTGAAGACTCTGGTCCTGAATGACTCACTGGTTTAAAAACAATTCTTGTAGCAGTAGAAATGACCCACTTTATAATCGACTGAAAGTTATTTTAGGTAGTTTATGCATATTTACATAACAGTTACCAAGATTGGCACTGAAGGATAAAATTCCAGGACCAGTCTTATGCTATCCATATTTTAGGCACCTCTGCATACACAAGGCTGCCATTTATCTGGAACTCTTCTGAACTCATATTCATTCTACACTGCACCCAGCTTTGATCTACAACACACAGCTCCTGGGCTTTATTACTCACACTAAGCTGTTGCTGACACTGAATTTACTGTAGCATGAGATAAACCAGGATAAATAGGCTGCGGGAACATGGCAGGTAAGAGGGAACTACAAAATACTTCACTAGAAAGTGCTAATTTTCTCAAAAAACATACAATCTCTACAGTAAAGGAAGAGCTCCTCCACCCTGCACAAAACCTTGCATTAAACTTGGTTCCTCAAATTCTCAAAACAGTTCTGAGCTTAGCACAATATTAGTCTTCCTTATTCCACAGATGTTGAAATGTTTAATTCCTGATCTGTCATATTTTTCTTTTTTTCTAAAGATGGAATCTATAGCATCTAAGATTATCCTCAACGTTTTGTATTCTACAATCAATCATCAGTCTAAAATAACCTTCACTTTCACTGTATGCATTGCCTTCTCCGCTGCTGCATCATTTTCCTCCATCATCACCTTATTTCAGGCAGCAAACAGGGTATTTTACAAGCATCAGTTATTTAGACACCTTGCAAAACAAATACTTTGGACTGTAGAGTCTCCTGTACAGATGAGCAACCATGACCTGCCTTCAGGGCATACTAACTGCAAACAGACTCTCCTGCTATTAGCTTTTGTCATGTAGAATTATTTAATGTAATCAGAAACATTACAATTGAGTGAGAGACACAAACATAGCTCAGCACTAAATGAAATTAAGCTGAGGCAGAATGCCTGTCTTTGTCCACAGTGACTCCACTACGGAAAGCACAACAACACTGTCTGTGTATCCCATGTGCAGCTCCCAAGAACCTTTCCAGGAAGGACTTTTTTGGCAAAATGTCTTTCTCCATTACCTGCTCTCCATGTTTCTGAGAAGAAGGCTATGTTAAGATCTCATGGGTAACAGTAGAGCCTCCTACTCTGCAATTATAATTTCAAACACTCTTTAAACCTATAAGGCAAAGGAGCACGTTTAATTTTGTGTTTGCTTTCTGCTTCATTTAACATTTGGGCTTTGCCTATTTGTCTTCAAATCAGCAAGTTACACACATTTTTCTGTTGGCACTTTGGAGCACAACACATTTTCCATGAGGCAGGTAATGGCTTAGCTCACTATTTACTCTGGAGGATAAGGCCTATGTGTACATGTGGCATGTGGGGACCTGGTTCAGTGGCAGACTTGGCAGTGCTGGGATAATGGTTGGATTTGTTGATCTTTAAGGTCTTTTCCAACCTAAATGATTCCATGAACTAGCAGGTCCATTCATCACTACTCCACCTGAAGTCTGAAGTGACTGGAAGGCACCTGCAGTGCTCAGGGGAGAAGCACTTCACTGCTGCCCTGTGACCCAGCAGTTTCACACCAACACACTCATAACCAACGTGCTTGGCTTTCCTCAAGTTCCAAGGGTCTTTGTTTTCCTGCTATGCCTGAACTGTCCCTTCTTTTTCTCCTGGGAAGAACCACCATCTGCTTACTGAAGATGGAAAGTATGGCAAGGACATTGTTATGGTTTAGGGGGTTTTCTGCTGCTCTGGCAGC